>JAVHNN010000582.1:453718-484006 GCA_031439585.1 Pterocarpus macrocarpus
GTTTAATCCATAATTGGTTCTCTTTGTCCTTTAAGTTCTTTGTGGCCAGATTGGAAGTCAAGTCTTAATGGCCAAGTTAATGAATTGGTTTCTCTTTGTCCTTTAAGTTCTTTTGGCCATTGATTGAAATCAAGTCTTAATAATTAATGTCTCTTTGTCCTCTTAAGTCTTTTTGGCCATTGATTGAAATCAAGTCTTAATCATTAATGAATTTGTGTTTCTCTTTGTCCTTTAAGTTCTTTTGGCCAAGATTGAAATCAAGTCTTAATCCATTAATGAATTGGTTTCTCTTTGTCCTTTAAGTTCTTTTGGCCATTGATTGAAATCAAGTCTTAATCATAATGAATTGGTTTCTCTTTGTCCTTTAAGTTCTTTTGGCCATTGATTGAAATCAAGTCTTAATCCATAATGAATTGGTGTCTCTTTGTCCTTTAAGTTCTTTTGGCCATTGATTGAAATCAAGTCTTAATCATAATGAAATGGTGGTTCTCTTTGTCCTTTAAGTTCTTTTGGCCATTGATTGAAATCAAGTCTTAATCCATAATGAATTGGTTTCTTTGTCCTTTAAGTTCTTTTGGCCATTGATTGAAATCAAGTCTTAATCATTAATGAATTGGTGTCTCTTTGTCCTTTAAGTTCTTTTGGCCATTGATTGGAAACGTGTCTTAATCCATAATGAATTGGTTTCTCTTTGTCCTTTAAGCTCTTTTGGCCATTGATTGGAAGCATGTCTTAATCCTTAATGAATTGGTTTCTCTTTCTCCTTTAAGGTCTTTCGGCCATTGATTGGAAACAAGTCTTAATCATTAATGAATTGTTTTCTCTTTGTCCTTTAAGCTCTTTTGGCCATTGAATGGAAACATGTCTTAATCTGCAATGAATTGGTTTTTCTTTGTCCTTCAAGTTCTTTTGGCAATTGATTGAAATTAAGCCCTAATCCATAATGAATTGGTTTCTCTTTGTCCTTTAAGTTCTTTTGGCCATTGATTGAAATCAAGTCTTAATCATAATGAATTGGTTTCTCTTTGTCCTTTAAGTTCTTTTGGCCATTGATTGAAATCAAGTCTTAATCATTAATGAATTGGTTTCTCTTTGTCCTTTAAGTTCTTTTGGCCATTGATTGGAATCAAGTCTTAATCATTAAGGATTTGGTTCCTCTTTGTCCTTTAAGTTCTTTTGGCCATTGATTGAAATCAAGTCTTAATCCGTAACGAATTGAGTTCTCTTTGTCCTTTAAGTTGTTTTGGCCATTGATTGAAATCACGTCTTAATCCATAATGAATTGGTTTCTCTTTGTCCTTTAAGTTCTTTTGGCCATTGATTGGAAGCAAGTCTTAATCCAAAAGGAATTGGTTCTATTTGTCCTTTAAATTCTTTTGGCCATTGTTGGAATCAAGTCTTAATCCATAATGAATTGGTTTCTCTTTGTCCTTTAAGTTCTTTTGGCCATTGATTGAAATCAAGTCTTAATCCATTAATGAATTGGTTTCTCTTTGTCCTTTAAGTTCTTTTGGCCATTGATTGAAATCAAGTCTTAATCATTAATGAATTGGTTTCTCTTTGTCCTTTAAGTTCTTTTGGCCATTGATTGAAATCAAGTCTTAATCATTAATGAATTGGTTTCTCTTTGTCCTTTAACTTCTTTTGGCCATTGATTGAAATCAATTCTTCATCCTTGATGAATTGGTTCTCTTTGTTCTTTAAGTTCTTTTGGCCATTGATTGAAAGCAAGTCTTAGTCCTTAATGAATTAGTTTGGCTTTGTCCTTTAAGTTCTTTTGGCCATTGATTGAAATCAAGTCTTAATCCGTAATGAATTGGTTTCTCTTTGTCCTTTAAGTTCTTTTGGCCATTGATTGAAATCAAGTCTTAATCATTAATGAATTGGTTCTCTTTGTCCTTTAAGTTCTTTTGGCCATTGATTGAAATCAAGTCTTAATCAATGAATTGGTTGGTCTGTTTGTCCTTTAAGTTCTTTTGGCCATTGATTGAAATCAAGTCTTAATCCATAATGAATTGGTTTCTCTTTGTCCGTTAACTTCTTTTGGCCATTGATTGAAATCAAGTCTTAATCCACAATGAATTGGTTTCTCTTTGTCCTTTAAGTTCTTTTGGCCATTGATTGAAATCAAGTCTTAATCATTAATGAATTGGTGTCTCTTTGTCCTTTAAGTTCTTTTGGCCATTGATTGAAATCACGTCTTAATCCATAATGAATTGGTTTCTCTTTGTCCTTTAAGTTCTTTTGGCCATTGATTGGAAACAAGTCTTAATCATTAATGAATTGGTTTCTCTTTGTCCTTTAAGTTCTTTTGGCCATTGATTGGAATCAAGTCCTCATCATTAATGAATTGGTTTCTCTTTGTCCTTTAAGTTCTTTTGGCCATTGATTGAAATCAAGTCTTAATCCGTAATGAATTGGTTTCTCTTTGTCCTTTAAGTTGTTTTGGCCATTGATTGAAATCACGTCTTAATCCATAACGAATTTGTTTCTCTTTGTCCTTTAAGTTCTTCTGGCCAAAGATTGGAATCAAGCCTTAATCAAGTAATGAATTGGTTTCCCTTTGTCCTTTAAGTTCTTTTAGCCATTGATTGAAATCAAGTCTTAATCCATAATGAATTGGTTTCTCTTTGTCCTTTAAGTTCTTTTGGCCATTGATTGAAATCAAGTCTTAATCCGTAATGAATTGGTTTCTCTTTGTCCTTTAAGTTCTTTTGGCCATTGATTGAACTCAAGTCCTAATCATTAAGGAATTGGTGTCTCCTTGTCCTTTAAGTTCTTTTGGCCATTGATTGAAATCAAGTCTTAATCCGCAATGAATTGGTTTCTCTTTGTCCTTTAAGTTCTATTGGCCATTGATTGGAGACAAGTCTTAATCATTAAGGATTTGGTGTCTCTTTGTCCTTTAAGTTCTTTTGGCCATTGAATGAAATCAAGTCATAATCCGTAATGAATTGGTTTCTCTTTGTCCTTAAGTTCTTTTGGCCATTGATTGAATCAAGTCTTAATCATTAATGAATTGGTTTCTCTTTGTCCTTTAAGTTCTTTTGGCCATTGATTGAAATCAAGTCTTAATCATTAATGAATTGGTGTCTCTTTGTCCTTTAAGTTCTTTTGGCCATTGATTGAAATCAAGTCTTAATCCATAATGAATTGGTTTCTCTTTGTCCTTTAAGTTCTTCTGGCCATTGATTGAAATCAAGTCTTAATCCGTAATGAATTGGTTTCTCTTTGTCCTTTAAGTTCTTTTGGCCATTGATTGAAATCAAGTCTTAATCCATTAATGAATTGGTCTCTTTGTCCTTTAAGTTCTTTTGGCCATTGATTGAAATCAAGTCTTAATCATTAATGAATTGGTTTCTCTTTGTCCTTTAAGTTCTTTTGGCCATTGATTGAAATCAAGTCTTAATCATTAATGAATTGGTTTCTCTTTGTCCTTTAAGTTCTTTTGGCCATTGATTGAATCAAGTCTTAATCCATAATGAATTGGTTTCTCTTTGTCCTTTAAGTTCTTTTGGCCATTGATTGAATCAAGTCTTAATCATAATGAATTGGTGTCTCTTTGTCCTTTAAGTTCTTTTGGCCATTGATTGAAATCAAGTCTTAATCCGTAATGAATTGGTTTCTCTTTGTCCTTTAAGTTCCTTTGGCCATTGATTGAACTCAAGTCTTAATCCTTAATGAATTGGTTCTCTTTGTCCTTTAAGTTCTTTTGGCCATTGATTGAATCAAGTCTTAATCATTAATGAATTGGTCTCTTTGTCCTTTAAGTTCTTTTGGCCATTGATTGAAATCAAGTCTTAATCCGTAATGAATTGGTTTCTCTTTGTCCTTTAAGTTCTTTTGGCCATTAATTGAAATCAAGTCTTAATCCATAATGAATTGGTTTCTCTTTGTCCTTTAAGTTCTTTTGGCCATTGATTGGAATCAGGTCTTAATCATTAATGAATTGGTCTTTGTCCTTTAAGTTCTTTTGGCCATTGATTGAAATCAAGTCTTAATCCATTAATGAATTGGTTTCTCTTTGTCCTTTAAGTTCTTTTGGCCATTGATTGAAATCAAGTCTTAATCATAATGAATTGGTTTCTCTTTATTCTTTAAGTTCATTTGGCCGTTGATTGAAATCAAGCCTTAATCATTAAGGAATTGGTGTCTCTTTGTCCTTTAAGTTCTTTTGGCCATTGATTGAAATCAAGTCTTAATCCATAAGGAATTGGTTTCCCTTTGTTCTTTAAGTTCTTTTGGCCATTGATTGAAATCAAGTCTTAATCCGTAATGAATTGGTTTCTCTTTGTCCTTTAAGTTCTTTTGGCCATTGATTGAAATCAAGTCTTAATCCGTAATGAATTGGTTTCTCTTTGTCCTTTAAGTTCTTTTGGCCATTGATTGAAATCAAGTCTTAATCCATAATGAATTGGTTTCACTTTGTCCTAAGTTCTTTTGGCAAAAGATTGGAATCAAGTCTTAATCATTAAGGAATTGGTGTCTCTTTGTCCATTAAGTTCTTTTGGCCATTGATTGAAATCAAGTCTTAATCCATAATGAATTGGTTTCTCTTTGTCCTTTAAGTTCTTTTGGCCATTGATTGAAATCAAGTCTTAATCCATAATGAATTGGTTTCTCTTTGTCCTTTAAGTTCTTTTGGCCATTGATTGAAATCAAGTCTTAATCATTAAGGAATTGGTTTCTCTTTGTCCTTTAAGTTCTTTTGGCCATTGATTGAACTCATGTCTTATTCCATCATGAATTGGTGTCTCTTTGTCCTTTAAGTTCTTTTGCCCATTGATTGAAATCAAGTCTTAATCATTAATGAATTGGTTTCTCTTTGTCCTTTAAGTTTTTTGGCCATTGATTGAAATCAAGTCTTAATCATTAATGAATTGGTTTCTCTTTGTCCTTTAAGTTCTTTTGGCCATTTGATTGAAATCTTAGTCATTAAATCTTAATCATAATGAATGGTTTTCTTTGTCCTTTAAGTTCTTTTGGCCATTGATTGAAATCAAGTCTTAATCCATTAATGAATTGGTTTCTCTTTGTCCTTTAAGTTCTTTTGGCCATTGATTGAAATCAAGTCTTAATCATTAATGAATTGGTCTCTTTGTCCTTTAAGTTCTTTTGGCCATTGATTGAAATCAAGTCTTAATCCATAATGAATTGGTTTCTCTTTGTCCTTTAAGTTCTTTTGGCCATTGATTGGAATCAAGTCTTAATCATTAATGAATTGGATTCTCTTTGTTCTTTAAGTTCTTTTGGCCATTGATTGAAATCAAGTCTTAATCCATAATGTATTGGTTTCTCTTTGTCCTTTAAGTTCTTTTGTCCATTGATTGAAATCATGTCTTAATCATTAATGAATTGGTTTCTCTTTGTCCTTTAAGTTCTTTTGGCCATTGATTGAAATCAAGTCTTAATCATTAATGAATTGGTTTCTCTTTGTCCTTTAAGTTCTTTTGGCCATTGATTGAAATCAAGTCTTAATCCATAATGAATTGGTTTCTCTTTGTCCTTTAAGTTCTTTTGGCCATTGATTGAAATCAAGTCTTAATCATTAAGGAATTGGTTTCTCTTTGTCCTTTAAGTTCTTGTGGTTATTGATTGACATCAAGTCTTAATCCCTAATGAATTGGTTTCTCTTTGTCCTTTAAGTTCTTTTGGCCAACGATTGGAATCAAGTCTTAATCATTAAGGAATTGGTTTCTCTTTGTCCTTTAAGTTCTTTTGGCCATTGATTGAATCAAGTCTTAATCATTAATGAATTGGTTCTCTTTGTCCTTTAAGTTCTTTTGGCCATTGATTGAAATCAAGTCTTAATCATTAATGAATTGGTTTCTCTTTGTCCTTATGTTCTTGTGGCCATTGATTGACATCATGTCTTAATCCATAATGAATTGGTTTCTCTTTGTCCTTTAATTTCTTTTGGCCATTGATTGGAATCAAGTCTTAATCATCAAGGAATTGGTGTCTCTTTGTCCTTTAAGTTCTTTTGGCCATTGATTGAAATCAAGTCTTAATCCATAATGAATTGGTTTCTCTTTGTCTTTTAAGTTCTTTTGGCCATTGATTGAAAGCAAGTCTTAATCCATAATGAATTGGTTTCTCTTTGTCCTTTAAGTTCTTTTGGCCATTGATTGAAATCAAGTCTTAATCATTAATGAATTGGTTTCTCTTTTTCCTTTAAGTTCTTTTGGCCATTGATTGAAATCAAGTCTTAATCATTAATGAATTGGTTTCTCTTTGTCCTTTAAGTTCTTCTGGCCATTGATTGAAATCAAGTCTTAATCCATAATGAATCGGTTTCTCTTTGTCCTTTAAGTTCTTTTGGCCATTGATTGAAATTAAGTCTTAATCCATAATGAATTAGTTTCTCTTTGTCCTTTAAGTTCTTTTGGCCATTGATTGAAATCAAGTCTTAATCTGTAATGAATTGGTGTCTCTTTGTCCTTTAAGTTCTTTTGGCCATTGATTGAAATCAAATCTTAATCCATAATGAATTGGTTTCTCTTTGTCTTTTAAGTTCTTTTGGCCATTTATTGAAATCAAGTCTTAATCCATAATGAATTGGTTTCTCTTTGTCCTTTAAGTTCTTTTGGCCACTGATTGGAATCAAGTCTTAATCCGTAATGAATTGGTTTCTCTTTGTCCTTTAAGTTCTTTTGGACATTGATTGAAAGCAAGTCGTAATCCGTAATGAATTGGATTCTCTTTGTCCTTTAAGTTCTTTTGGCCATTGATTGAAATCAAGTCTTAATCCATAATGAATTGGTTTCTCTTTGTCCTATAAGTTCTTTTGGCCATTGATTGAAATCAAGTCTTAATCCATTAATGAATTGGTTTCTCTTTGTCCTTTAAGTTCTTTTGGCCATTGATTGAAATCAAGTCTTAATCCATAATGAATTGGTTCTCTTTGTCCTTTAAGTTCTTTTGGCCATTGATTGAAATCAAGTCTTAATCCATAATGAATTGGTTCTCTTTGTCCTTTAAGTTCTTTTGGCCATTGATTGAATCAAGTCTTAATCATTAATGAATTGGTTTCTCTTTGTCCTTTAAGTTCTTTTGGCCATTGATTGAAATCAAGTCTTAATCCATTAATGAATTGGTTCTCTTTGTCCTTTAAGTTCTTTTGGCCATTGATTGAATCATGTCTTAATCATTAATGACTTGGTTTCTCTTCGTCCTTTAAGCTCTTTCGGCCCGTGATTGAAAACAAGTCTTAATCATTAATGAATTGGTTTCTCTTTGTCCTTTAAGTTCTTTTGGCCATTGATTGGAAAAAAGTCTTCATCATTAATGAATTGGTTTCTCTTTGACCTATAAGTTCTTTTGGCCATTTATTGGAAACAAGTCTTAATCATTAATGAATTGGTTTCTCTTTGTCCTTTAAGTTCTTTTCGCCATTGATTGAAAACATGTCTTAATCCTTAATGAATTGGTCTCTTTGTCCTTTAAGTTCTTTTGGCCATTGATTGGAAACATGTCTTAATACTTAAGGAATTGGTTTCTCATTGTCCTTAAGTTCTTTTGGCCATTGATTGGAAATAAGTCTTACTCCTAAATGAATTGGTTTCTCTTTGTCCTTTAAGTTCCTTCGGCCATTGATTGGAAACAAGTCTTAATCATTAATGAATTGGTTTCTCTTTGTCCTTTAAGTTCTTTTGACCATTGATTGAAATCAAATCTTAATCCATAAAGAATTGGTTTGTCTTTGTCCTTTAAGTTCTTTTGGCCATTGATTGGAATCAAGTCTTAATCACTAAGGAATTGATTTCCCTGTGTCCTTTAAGTTCTTCTAGCCATTGATTGAAATCAAGTCTTAATCCGTAATGAATTGGTTTCTCTTTGTCCTTACAGTTGTTTTGGCCATTGATTGAAATCAAGTCTTAACCCGTAATGAATTGGTTTCTCTTTGTCCTTTAAGTTCTTTTGGCCAAAGATTGGAATCAAGTCTTAATCATTAAGGAATTGGTTTGTCTTTGTTCTAAGTTCTTTTTGCCATTGATTGAAATCAAGTCTTAATCCATTAATGAATTGGTTTCTCTTTGTCCTTTAAGTTCTTTTGGCCATTGATTGAAATCAAGTCTTAATCCATAATGAATTGGTTTCTCTTTGTCCTTTAAGTTCTTTTGGCCATTGATTGGAATCAAGTCTTAATCATTAAGGAATTGGTGTCTCTTTGTCCTTTAAGCTCTTTTGGTCATTGATTGAAATCAAGTCTTAATCTATCATGAATTGGTTCTCTTTGTCCTCTATGTTCTTTTGGCCAAAGATTGGAATCAAGTCTTAATCCATAATAAATTGGTTTGTCTTTGTCGCTTAAGTTCTTTTGGCCATTGATTGAAATCAAGTCTTAATCATTAATGAATTGGTTTCTCTTTGTCCTTTAAGTTCTTTTGGCCATTGATTGAAATCAAGTCTTAATCCATAATGAATTGGTTCTCTTTGTCCTTTAAGTTCTTTTGGCCATTGATTGAATCAAGTCTTAATCATTAATGAATTGGTCTCTTTGTCCTTTAAGTTCTTTTGGCCATTGATTGAAATCAAGTCTTAATCATTAATGAATTGGTTTCTCTTTGTCCTTTAAGTTCTTTTGGCCATTGATTGAAATCAAGTCTTAATCCATAATGAATTGGTTTCTCTTTGTCCTTTAAGTTCTTTTGGCCATTGATTGAATCAAGTCTTAATCATTAATGAATTGGTGTCTCTTTGTCCTTTAAGTTCTTTTGGCCATTGATTGAAATCAAGTCTTAATCATAATGAATTGGTTTCTCTTTGTCCTTTAAATTCTTTTGGCCATTGATTGAAATCAAGTCTTAATCCATAATGAATTGGTTTCTCTTTGTCCTTTAAGTTCTTTTGGCCATTGATTGGAACCAAGTCTTAATCATTAATGAATTGGTTTCTCTTTGTCCTTTAAGTTCTTTTGGCCATCGATTGAAATCAAGTCTTAATCCATAATGAATTGGTTCTCTTTGTCCTTTAAGCTCTTTTGGCCATTGATTGAAATCAAGTCTTAATCCATAATGAATTGTATCTCTTTGTCCTTTAAGTTCTTTTGGCCATTGATTGAAATCAAGTCTTAATCATTAATGAATTGGTTTCTCTTTGTCCTTTAAGTTCTTTTGGCCATTGATTGAAATCAAGTCTTAATCCATTAAGGAATTGGTTTCTCTTTGTCCTTTAAGTTCTTTTGGCCATTGATTGAAATCAAGTCTTACTCCATAATGAATTGGTTTCTCTTTGTCCTTTAAGTTCTTTTGGCCATTGATTGGAAATCAAGTCTTAATCATTAATGAATTGGTTTCTTTGTTCTTTAAGTTCTTTTGGCCATTGATTGAAATCAAGTCTTAATTCGTAATCAATTGGTTTCTCTTTGTCCTTTAAGTTCTCTTGGCCATTGATTGGAATCAAGTCTTAATCATTAAGGAATTGGTTTCTCTTTGTCCTTTAAGTTCTTTTGGCCATTGATTGAAATCAAGTCTTAATCCATAATGAATTGGTTTCTCTTTGTCCTTTAAGTTATTTTGGCCATCGATTGAAATCAAGTCTTAATCCATAACGAATTGGTTTCTCTTTGTCCTTTAAGTTCTTTTGATCAAAGATTCGAATCAAGTATTAATCATTAAGGAATTGGTGTCTCTTTGTCCTTTAAGTTCTTTTGGCCATTGATTGAAATCAAGTCTTAATCCGTAATGAATTGGTTTCTCTTTGTCCTTTAACTTCTTTTGGCCATTGATTGAAATCAAGTCTTAATCATTAAGGAATTGGTGTCTCCTTGTCCTTTAAGTTCTTTTGGCCATTGATTGAAATCAAGTCTTAATCCATAATGAATTGGTTTCTCTTTGTCCTTTAAGTTCTTTTGGCCATTGATTGAAATCAAGTCTTAATCCATAATGAATTGGCTTCTCTGTCCTTTAACTTCTTTTGGCCATAGATTTGAATCAAGTCTTAATCATTAATGAACTGGTTACTTTTTGTCCTTTAAGTTCTTTTGGCCATTGATTGAAATCAAGTCTTAATCCATAATGAATTGGTGTCTCTTTGTCCTTTAAGTTCTTTTGGCCATTGATTGAAATCAAGTCTTAATCCGTAATGAATTGGTTTCTCTTTGTCCTTTAAGTTCTTTTGGCCATTGATTGAATCAAATCTTAATCATTAAGGAATTGGTTTTTCTTTGTCCTTTAAGTTCTTTTGGCGATTGATTGCAATCAAGTCTTAATCCATAATAAATTGGTTTGTCTTTGTCGCTTAAGTTCTTTTGGCCATTGATTGAAATCAAGTCTTAATCCGTAATGAATTGGTTTCTCTTTGTCCTTTAAGTTCTTTTGGCCATTGATTGGAATCAAATCTTAATCATTAAGGAATTGGTTTTTCTTTTTCCTTTAAGTTCTTTTGGCGATTGATTGGAATCAAGTCTTAATCCATAAAAAATTGGTTTGTCTTTGTCCTTTAAGTTCTTTTGGCCATTGATTGAAATCAAGTCTTAATCCGTAATGAATTGGTTTCTCTTTGTCCTTTAAATTCTTTTGGTGATTGATTGGAATCAAGTCTTAATCATTAAGGAATTAGGGTCTCTTTGTCCTTTAAGTTCTTTTGGCGATTGATTGCAATCAAGTCTTAATCCATAATAAATTGGTTTGTCTTTGTCGCTTAAGTTCTTTTGGCCATTGATTGAAATCAAGACTTAATCCTTAAGGAATTGGTTTCCCTGTGTCCTTTAAGATCTTTTGGCCAATGATTGAAATCAAGTCTTAATCCGTAATGAATTAATTTCTCTTTGTCCTTTCAGTTGTTTTGGCCATTGATTGAAATCAAGTCTTAACCCGTAATGAATTGGTTTCTCTGTGTCCTTTAAGTTCTTTTGGCCAAAGATTGGAATCAAGTCTTAATCATTAAGGAATTGGTCTCTTTGTCCTTTAAGTTCTTTTTGCCATAGATTTGAATCAAGTCTTAATCATTAATGAATTGGTTTCTCTTTGTCCTTTAAGTTCTTTTGGCCATTGATTGAAATCAAGTCTTAATCCATAATGAATTGGTTTCACTTTGTTATTTAAGTTCTTTTGGCCATTGATTGGAATCAAGTCCTAATCATTAAGGAATTGGTGTCTCTTTGTCCTTTAAGCTCTTTTGGTCATTGATTGAAATCAAGTCTTAATCCGCCATGAATTGGTTCTCTTTGTCCTCTATGTTCTTTTGGCCAAAGATTGAAATCAAGTCTTAATCCATAATGAATTGGTTTCTCTTTGTCCTTAAAGTTCTTTTGGCCATTGATTGAAATCAAGTCTTAATCATTAAGGAATTGGTGTCTCTTTGTCCTTAAGTTCTTTTGGCCATTGATTGAAATCAAGTCTTAATCCATAATGAATTGGTTCTCTTTGTCCTTTAAGTTCTTTTGGCCATTGATTGAAATCAAGTCTTAATCATTAATGAATTGGTTCTCTTTGTCCTTTAAGTTTCTTTGGCCATTGATTGAAATCAAGTCTTAATCCATAATGAATTGGTTTCTCTTTGTCCTTAAAGTTCTTTTGGCCATTGATTGAACTCAAGTCTTAATCATTAATGAATTGGTGTCTCTTTGTCCTTTAAGTTCTTTTGGCCATTGATTGAAATCAAGTCTTAATCCATAATGAATTGGTCTCTCTTTGTCCTTTAAGTTCTTTTGGCCATTGATTGAAATCAAGTCTTAATCCATAATGAATTGGTTTCTCTTTGTCCTTTAAGTTCTTTTGGCCAAAGATTGGAATCAAGTCCTAATCATTAAGGAATTGGTGTCTGTTTGTCCTTTAAGTTCTTTTGGGCATTGATTGAAATCAAGTCTGATACGAGCTCAGGAGGGCAATTTGGACATTCCATCACTAACGGGCAAGATGGGAATTTTAACATGCCCGTGGGACCTATTACAAGAGCAAGAGCAAAGATGCTGAAAGAAAGCTTTGGGAACTTAGCCAAGTCATTTGTGGAAGAGATGCATCAAGAATGGGCTAAGGAAGAGAAGACAAAGCTAAATGGGCCACCTAGTGAAAGCGGGCAGCCCATATCTCTAAGTGTGGCACAATAAGATTAAAATGTATTATGTCCGTAATTGGGCCAAGTTTTATTTAATTATCCTTTTTAGTAGAAGACATTTAGTTATTTTGAGGTGTTTTATTCAGCCCAATTGTTTGTTTTGCAAGTTGGGCCTTTTCTAGTGGGCTAGGTTTAATTTAACCTAATGTAAGAGGTATAAATACCTCATAAACAGTGTAGCAAGACTTTCTCATTATTGAATTACATTTTCTGGTTTCTTCTAAGAAACTCTCAATTGTGTGCAAGTGAGGAGTGATCATCTTTACTTGTTGCATCAAGAAACTGAATAGACTATTACAAAGGTAAATTTTCTTTGTGATATTTGTTCAGTCTCATCTTTCTTTATCCCAATTATCTACGTTTCTAAGAACGGGTTTCTTAGGGGTTTAGTAGGGAGGTGTTTATCCCTATTGCTTGTCTCCTATCAAAGTGTGTGTTGGGTTTTTGATCGTTATATCCTTTGGGTTCCATCAAGTCTTAATCCGTAATGAATTGGTTTCTTTGTCCTTTAAGTTCTTTTGGCCATTGATTGAAATCAAACCTTAATCATTAATGAATTGGTTTCTCTTTGTCCTTTACGTTCTTTTGGCCATTGATTGAAATCAAGTCTTAATCCATAATGAATTGGTTTCTCTTTGTCCTTTAAGTTCTTTTGGCCAAAGATTGGAATCAAGTCCTAATCATTAAGGAATTGGTGTCTCTTTGTCCTTTAAGTTCTTTTGGCCATTGATTGAAATCAAGTCTTAATCCGTAATGAATTGGTTTCTTTTTGTCCTTTAACTTCTTTTGGCCATTGATTGAAATCAAGTCTTAATCCATAATGAATTGGTTTCACTTTGTCCTTTAAGTTCTTTTGGCCATTGATTGAAATCAAGTCTTAATCCGTAATGAATTGGTGTCTCTTTGTCCTTTAACTTCTTTTGGCCATTGATTGAAATCATGTCTTAATCCATAATGAATTGTTTTCTCTTTGTCCTTTAAGTTGTTCTGGCCAAAGCTTGGAATCAAACCTTAATCATTAAGGAATTGGTGTCTCTTTGTCCTTTACGTTCTTTTGGCCATTGATTGAAATCAAGTCTTAATCCGTAATGAATTGGTTTCTTTTTGTCCTTTAACTTCTTTTGGCCATTGATTGAAATCAAGTCTTAATCCATAATGAATTGGTTTCACTTTGTCCATTAAGTTCTTTTGGCCAAAGATTGGAATCAAGTCTTAATCCGTAATGAATTGGTTTCTCTTTGTCCTTTAAGTTCTTTCGGCCATTGATTGAATCAAGTCTTAATCATTAAGGAATTGGTGTCTTTTTGTCCTTTAAGTTCTTTTGGCCATTGATTGAAAACATGTCTAAATCATTAATGAATTGGTTTCTCTTTGTCCTTTAAGTTCTTTTGGCCATTGATTGAAATCAAGTCTTAATCCATAATGAATTGGTTTCTCTTTGTCCTTTAAGTTGTTTTGGCCATTGATTGGAAACAAGTCTTAATCATTAATGAATTGGTTTCTCTTTGTCCTTTAAGTTCTTTTGGCCATTGATTGAAATCAAGTCTTAATCCATAATGAATTGGTTTCCCTTTGTCCTTTAAGTTCTTTTGGCCATTGATTGAAATCATGTCTTAATCATTAATTAATTGGTTGCTCTTTGTCCTTTAAGTTCTTTTAGCCTTTGATTGGAAACAAGTCTTAATCATTAATAAATTGGTTTCTCTTTGTCCTTTTAGTTCTTTTGGCCATTGATTGGATTCAAGTCTTAATCATTAATGAATTGGTTTCTCTTTATCCTTTAAGTTCTTTTGGCCATTGATTGGAAGCAAGTCTTAATCCTTAAGGAATTGGTGTCTCTTTGTCCTTTAAGTTCTTTTGGCCATTGATTGAAATCAAGTCTTAATCCATAATGAACTGGTTTCTCTTTGTCCTTTAAGTTCTTTTGGCGATCGATTGGAATCAAGTCTTAATCCGTAATGAATTGGTTTCTCTTTGTCCTTTAAGCTGTTCTGGCCATTGATTGAAATCAAGTCTTAATCCGTAATGAATTGGTTTCTCTTTGTCCTTTAAGTTCTTTTGGCCATTGATTGAAATCACGTCTTAATCCATAATGAATTGGTTTCTCCTTGTCCTTTAAGTTCTTCTGGCCATTGATTGGAATCAAGTCTTAATCCTTAAGGAATTGGTGTCTCTTTGTCCTTTAAGTTCTTTTGGCCATTGATTGAAATCAAGTCTTAATCCGTAATGAATTGGTTTCTCTTTGTCCTTTAAGTTCTTTTGGCCATTGATTGAACTCAAGTCTTAAACCATAAAGAATTGGTTTCTCTTTGTCCTTTAAGTTCTTTAGGCCATTGATTGAATCAAGTCTTAATCATTAATGAATTGGTGTCTCTTTGTGCTTTAACTTCTTCTGGCCATTGATTGAAATCAAGTCTTAAATCATTAATGAATTGGTTTCCCTTTGTCCTTTAAGTTCTTTTCGCCATTGATTGAAATCAAGTCTTAATCCATAATGAATTGGTTTCACTTTGCCCATTAAGTTCTTCTGGCCAAAGATTGGAATCAAGTCTTAATCATTAAGGAATTGGTTTCTCTTTGTCCTTTAAGTTCTTTTGGCCATTGATTGAAATCAAGTCTTAATCCATAATGAATTGGTTTCGCTTTGTCCTTTAAGTTCTTTTGTTCATTCATTGGAATCAGGTCTTAATCCATAACGAATTGGTTTGCATTTGTCCTTTAAGTTCTTTTGGCCATTGATTGAAATCAAGTCTTAATCATTAAGGAATTGGTTTCTTTGTCCTTTAAGTTCTTTTGGCCATTGATTGAAATCAAGTCTTAATCCGTAATGAATTGGTTTCTCTTTGTCCTTTAAGTTCTTTTGGCCATTGATTGAACTCAAGTCTTAATCATTAATGAATTGGTGTCTCTTTGTCCTTTAAGTTCTTTTGGCCAACGATTGGAATCAAGTCTTAATCATTAAGGAATTGGTTTCACTTTGTCCTTTATGTTCTTTTGGCTATTGATTGAAATCAAGTCTTAATCCGTAATGAATTGGTTTCTCTTTGTCCTTTAAGTTCTTTTGGCCATTGATTGAAATCAAGTCTTAATCATTAATGAATTGGTGTCTCTTTGTCCTTTAAGTTCTTTTGGCCATTGATTGAAATCAAGTCTTAACCCAAAATGAATCGGTTTCTTCTTGTCCTTTAAGTTCTATTGGCCAATGATTGGAATCAAGTCTTAATCATTAAGGAATTGGTTTCTCTTTGTCCTTTAAGTTCTTTTGGCCATTGATTGAAATCAAGTCTTAATCCGTAATGAATTGGTTTCTCTTTGTCCTTTAAGTTCTTTTGGCCATTGATTGAAATCAAGTCTTAATCATTAATGAATTGGTTTCTCTTTGTCCCTTAAGTTCTTTCGGCCATTGATTGGAAACATGTCTTAATCATTAATTAATTGGTTTCTCTTTGTCCTTTATGTTCTTTTGGCGATTGATTTAAAACAAGTCTTAATCATTAATGAATTGGTTTCATTTTGTCCTTTAAGTTCTTTTGGCCATTGATTGAAATCAAGTCTTAATCCATAATGAATTGGTTTCTCTTTGTTCTTTAAGTTCTTTTGGCCATTGATTGAAATCAAGTCTTAATCATTAATGAATTGGTTTCCCTTTGCCCTTTAAGTTCTTTTGGCCATTGATTGAAATCAAGTCTTAATCATTAATGAATTGGTTTCTCTTGTCCTTTAAGTTCTTTTGGCCATTGATTGGAATCAAGGCTTAATCATTAAGGAATTGGTGTCTCTTTGTCCTTTAAGTTCTTTTGGCCATTGATTGAAATCAAGTCTTAATCCGTAATGAATTGGTTTCTCTTTGTCCTTTAAGTTCTTTTGGCCATTGATTGAAATCAAGTCTTAATCCATAATGAATTGGTTTCTCTTTGTCCTTTAAGTTCTTTTGGCCAAAGATTGTAATCAAGCCTTAATCATTAAGGAATTGGTGTCTCTTTGTCCTTTAAGTTCTTTTGGCCATTGATTGAAATCAAGTCTTAATCCGTAATGAATTTGTCCTTTAAGTTCTTTTGGCCATTGATTGAACTCAAGTCTTATTCCATCATGAATTGGTTTCTCTTTGTCCTTTAAGTTCTTTTGGGCATAGATTGGATTCAAGTCGAGAAGTTTTAGGAATTGGTGTCTCTTTGTCCTTTAAGTTCTTTTGGCCATTGATTGAAATCAAGTCTTAATCCATAATGAATTGGTTTCTCTTTGTCCGTTAACTTCTTTTGGCCATTGATTGAAATCAAGTCTTAATCCACAATGAATTGGTTTCTCTTTGTCCTTTAAGTTCTTTTGGCCAAAGATTGGAATCAAGTCCTAATCATTAAGGAATTGGTGTCTCTTTGTCCTTTAAGTTCTTTTGGCCATTGATTGAAATCAAGTCTTAATCCGTAATGAATTGGTTTCTCTTTGTCCTTTAAGTTCTTTTGGCCATTGATTGAAATCAAGTCTTAATCCGTAATGAATTGGTTTCTCTTTGTCCTTTAAGTTGTTTTGGCCATTGATTGAAATCACGTCTTAATCCATAATGAATTGGTTTCTCTTTGTCCTTTAAGTTCTTCTGGCCAATGATTGGAATCAAGTCTTAATCCATAATGAATTGATTTCACTTTGTCCTTTACGTTCTTTCGGCCGCCAAAGATTGGAATCAAGCCTTAATCATTAAGGAATTGGTGTCTCTTTGTCCTTTAAGTTCTTTTGGCCATTGATTGAAATCAAGTCTTAATCCGTAATGAATTGGTTTCTCTTTGTCCTTTAAGTTCTTTTGGCCATTGATTGAAATCAAGTCTTAATCCATAATGAATTGGTTTCTCTTTGTCCTTTAAGTTCTTTTGGCCAAAGATTGGAATCAAGTCCTAATCATTAAGGAATTGGTGTCTCTTTGTCCTTTAAGTTCTTTTGGCCATTGATTGAAATCAAGTCTTAATCCATAATGAATTGGTTTCTTTGTCCTTTAAGTTCATTTGGCTATTGATTGAAATCAAGTCTAAATCATTAAGGAATTGGTGTCTGTTTGTCCTTTAAGTTCTTTTGGCCATTGATTGAAATCAAGTCTTAATCCGTAATGAAATTGGTTTCTCTTTGTCCTTTAACTTCTTTTGGCCATTGATTGAAATCAAGTCTTAATCCATAATGAATTGGTTTCTCTTTGTTCTTTAAGTTCTTTTGGCCATTGATTGGAATCAAGCCTTAATCATTAAGGAATTGGTGTCTCTTTGTCCTTTAAGTTCTTTTGGCCATTGATTGAAATCAAGTCTTAATCCGTAATGAATTTGTCCTTTAAGTTCTTTTGGCCATTGATTGAACTCAAGTCTTATTCCATCATCAATTGGTTTCTCTTTGTCCTTTAAGTTCTTTTGGCCATTGATTGAAATCAAGTCTTAATCCGTAATGAATTGGTTTCTCTTTGTCCGTTAACTTCTTTTGGCCATTGATTGAAATCAAGTCTTAATCCATAATGAATTGGTTTCTCTTTGTCCTTCAGGTTCTTTTGGCCAAAGATTGGAATCAAGTCCTAATCATTAAGGAATTGGTGTCTCTTTGTCCTTTAAGTTCTTTTGGGCATTGATTGAAATCAAGTCTTAATTCGTAATGAATTGGTTTCTCTTTGTCCTTTAAGTTCTTTTGGCCATTGATTGAACTCAAGTCTTAATCCGTAATGAATTGGTTTCTCTTTGTCCTTTAAGTTCTTTTGGCCATTGATTGAAATCAAGTCTTAATCATAATGAATTGGTTTCTCTTTGTCCTTTAAGTTCTTTTGGCCATTGATTGAAATCAAGTCTTAATCATTAATGAATTGGTGTCTCTTTGTTCTTTAAGTTCTCTTGGCCATTGATTGAAATCAAGTCTTAATCTGTAATGAATTGGTTTCTCTTTGTCCTTTAAGTTCTTTTGGCCATTGATTGAAATCAAGTCTTAATCCATAATGAATTGGTTTCACTTTGTCCATTAAGTTCTTTTGGCCATTGATTGAAATCAAGTCTTAATCCATTAATGAATTGGTTTCTCTTTGTCCTTTAAGTTCTTTTGGCCATTGATTGAAATCAAGTCTTAATCATTAATGAATTGGTGTCTCTTTGTCCTTTAAGTTCTTTTGGCCATTGATTGAAATCAAGTCTTAATCATTAATGAATTGGTGTCTCTTTAAGTTGTTTTGGCCATTGATTGAAATCAAGTCTTAATCCATAATGAATTGGTTTCTCTTTGTCCTTTAAGTTCTTTTCGCCAAAGATTGGAATCAAGTCCTAATCATTAAGGAATTGGTGTCTCTTTATCCTTTAAGTTCTTTTGGCCATTGATTGAAATCAAGTCTTAATCCATAATGAATTGGTTTCTCTTTGTCCTTTAAGTTCTTTTGGCCATTGATTGAAATCAAGTCTTAATCCATAATGAATCGGTTTCTCTTTGTCCTTTAAGTTCTTTTGGCCATTGATTGAAATTAAGTCTTAATCATAATGAATTGGTTTCTCTTTGTCCTTTAAGTTCTTTTGGCCATTGATTGAAATCAAGTCTTAATCCTTAATGAATTGGTTTCTCTTTGTCCTTTAAGTTCTTTTGGCCATTGATTGAAAGCAAGTCTTAATCATTAATGAATTGGTTTCTCTTTGTCCTATAAGTTCTTTCGGCCGTTGATTGAAAACAAGTCTAAATCATTAATGAATTGGTTTCTCTTTGTCCTTTAAGTTCTTTTGTCCATTGATTTAAATCAAGTCTTAATCCATAATGAATTGGTTTCTCTTTCTCCTTTAAGCTTTTTTGGCCATTGATTGAAATCAAGTCTTAATCATTAATGAATTGGTTTCTCTTTGTCCTTTATGTTCTTTTGGCCATTGATTAGAGACAAGTCTTAGTCATTAATGAATTGGTTTCTCTTTGTCCTTTAAGTTCTTTTGGCCATTGATTGAAATCAAGTCTTAATCCGTAATGAATTGGTTTCTCTTTGTCCTTTAAGCTCTTTTGGCCATTGATTAAAATCATGTCTTAATCCAAAATGAATTGGTTTCTCTTTGTCCTTTAAGTTCTTTTTGCCTTTAATTGCAATGAAGTCTTAATCTATAATGAATTGGTGTCTGTTTGTCCTTTAACTTCTTTTGGCCAAAGATTGGAATCAAGTCTTAATTCTTAATGAATTGGTTTCTCTTTGTCCTTTAAGTTCTTTTGGCCATTGATTGAAATTAAGTCTTAATCATTAAAGAATTGGTGTATCTTTGTCCTTTAAGTTCTTTTGGCCATTGATTGAAATCAAGTCTTAATCCATAATGAATTGGTTTTTCTTTGTCCTTTAAGTTCTTTTGGCCAAAGATTGGAATCAAGTCCTAATCATTAAGAATGTGGTGTCTCTTTATCCTTTAAGTTCTTTTGGCCCTTGATTGAAATCAAGTCTTAATCCATAATGAATTGGTTTCTCTTTGTCCTTTAAGTTCTTCTGGCCAAAGATTGAAATCAAGCCTTAATCATTAAGGAATTGGTGTCTCTTTGTCCTTTAAGTTCTTTTGGCCATTGATTGAAATCAAGTCTTAATCCGTAATGAATTGGTTTCTCTTTGTCCTTTAAGTTCTTTTGGCCATTGATTGGAATCAAGTCTTAATCCATAACGAATTGGTGTCTCTTTGTCCTTTAAGTTCTTTTGGCCGTTGATTGAAATCAAGTCTTAATTCGTAATGAATTGGTTTCTCTTTGTCCTTTAAGTTCTTTTGGCCATTGATTGAAATCAAGTCTTAATCCGTAATGAATTGGTTTCTCTTTGTCCTTTAACTTCTTTTGGCCATTGATTGAAATCAAGTCTTAATCCATAATGAATTGGTTTCTCTTTGTCCTTTAAGTTCTTTTGGCCATTGATTGAAATCAAGTCTTAATCATTAATGAATTGGTTTCTCTTTGTCCTTTAAGTTCTTTTGGCCATTGATTGAAATCAAGTCTTAATCCATAATGAATTGGTTTCTCTTTGTCCTTTAAGTTGTTTTGGCCATTGATTGAACTCAAGTCTTAATCATTAAGGAATTGGTGTCTCTTTGTCCTTTAAGTTCTTTTGGTCATTGATTGAAATCTAGTCTTAATCCGTAATGAATTGGTTTCTCTTTGTCCTTTAAGTTGTTTTGGCCATTGATTGAACTCAAGTCTTAATCATTAAGGAATTGGTTTCTCTTTGTCCTTTAAGTTGTTTTGGCCATTGATTGAACTCAAGTCTTAATCATTAATGAATTGGTTTCTCTTTATCTTTTAAGTTCTTTTGGCCATTGATTGAAAGCAAGTCTTAGTCCTTAAAGAATTGGTTCTCTCTTGTCCTTTAAGTTCTTTTGGCCATTGATTGAAATCAAGTCTTAATCCATAATGAATTAGTTTGGCTTTGTCCTTTAAGTTCTTTTGGCCATTGATTGGAATCAAGTCTTAATCATTGAGGAATTGGTTTCTCTTTGTCCTTTAAGTTCTTTTGGCCATTGATTGAAATCAAGTCCTAATCCGTAATGAATTGGTTTCTCTTTGTCCTTTATGTTCTTTTGGCCGAAGATTGAAATCAAGTCTTTATCATTAAGGAATTGGTTTCTCTTTGTCCTTTAAGTACTTTTGGCCATTGTTTGAAATCAAGCCTTAATCCATAATGAATTGGTTTCTCTTTGCCCTTTAAGCTCTTTTGGGCATTGATTTGAATCAAGTCTTAATCCATAATGAATTGGTTTCTCTTTGTCATTTAAGTTCTTTTGGCCATTGAATGGAATCAAGTCTTAATCCGTAATGAATTGGTTTCTCTTTGTCCTTTAAGTTCTTTTGGCCATTCATTGAAATCAAGTCTTAATCCGTAATGAATTGGTTTCTCTTTGTCCTTTAAGTTCTTTTGGCCATCGATTGAAATCAAGTCTTAATCCGTAATGAATTGGTTTCTCTTTGTCCTTTAAGTTCTTTTGGCCATTGATTGAAATCAAGTCTTAATCATTAATGAATTGGTTTCTCTTTGTCCTTTAAGTTCTTTTGGCCATTGATTGAAATCAAGTCTTAATCATTAATGAATTGGTTTCTCTTTGTCCTTTAAGTTCTTTTGGCCATTGATTGAAATCAAGTCTTAATCATTAATGAATTGGTTCTCTTTGTCATTTAAGTTCTTTTGGCCATTGATTGAAATCAAGTCTTAATCCATAATGAATGGGTTTCTCTTTGTCCTTTAAGTTGTTTTGGCCATTGATTGAAATCAAGTCTTAGTCCGTAATGAATTGGTTTCTCTTTGTCTTTTAAGTTCTTTTGGCCATTGATTGAAATCAAGTCTTAATCATTAATGAATTGGTTTCTCTTTGTCCTTTAAGTTCTTTTGGCCATTGATTGAAATCAAGTCTTAATCATTAATGAATTGGTTTCTCTTTGTCCTTTAAGTTCTTTTGGCCATTGATTGAAATCAAGTCTTAATCCATAATGAATTGGTTTCTTTTGTCCTTTAAGTTCTTTTGGTCAAAGATTAGAATCAAGTCCTAATCATTGAGGAATTGGTGTCTCTTTGTCCATTAAGTTCTTTTGGCCATTGATTGAAATCAAGTCTTAATCCGTAATGAATTGGTTTCTCTTTGTCCTTTAAGTTCTTTTGGCCATTGATTGAAATCAAGTCCTAATCATTAATGAATTGGTGTCTCTTTGTCCTTTAAGTTCTTTTGGCCATTGATTGAAATCAAGTCTTAATCCATAATGAATTGGTTTCTCTTTGTCCTTTAAGTTCTTTTGGCCATTGATTGAAATCAAGTCTTAATCCATAATGAATTGGATTCTCTTTGTCCTTTAAGTTCTTTTGGCCATTGATTGAACTCAAGTCTTAATCATTAATGAATTGGTGTCTCTTTGTCCTTTAAGTTCTTTTGGCCATTGATTGAAATCAAGTCTTAATCATAATAATGAATTCTCTTTGTCCTTTAAGTTCTTTTGGCCATTGATTGAAATCAAGTCTTAATCCATAATGAATTGGTTTCTCTTTGTCCTTTAAGTTGTTTTGGCCATTAATTGGAATCAAGCCTTAATCATTAAGGAATTGGTGTCTCTTTGTCCTTTAAGTTCTTTTGGCCATTGATTGAAATCAAGTCTTAATCCGTAATGAATTGGTTTCTCTTTGTCCTTTAAGTTCTTTTGGCCATTGATTGAAAGCAAGTCTTAATCCATAAATGAATGGATTCTCTTTGTCCTTTAAGTTCTTTTGGCCAAAGATTGGAATCAAGTCCTAATCATTAAGGAATTGGTGTCTCTTTGTCCTTTAAGTTCTTTTGGCCATTGATTGAAATCAAGTCTTAATCCATAATGAATTGGTTTCTCTTTGTCCTTTATGTTCTTTTGGCCATTGATTGAAATCAAGTCTTAATCCTTGATGAATTGGTTTCTCTTTGTTCTTTAAGTTCTTTTGGCCATTGATTGAAAGCAAGTCTTAATCATTAATGAATTGGTTTCTCTTTGTCCTTTAAGTTCTTTTGGCCATTGATTGAAATCAAGTCTTAATCCTTAATGAATTGGTTTCTCTTTGTCCTTTAAGTTCTTTTGGCCATTGATTGGAAACAAGTCCTAATCATTAAGGAATTGGTGTCTCTTTGTCCTTTAAGTTCTTTTGGCCATTGATTGAAATCAAGTCTTAATCCGTAATGAATTGGTTTCTCTTTGTCCTTTAATTTCTTTTGGCTATTGATTGAAATTAAGTCTTAATCCATAATGAATTGGTTTCTCTTTGTCCTTTAAGTTGTTTTGGCCTTTGATTGCAAACAAGTCTTAATCATTAATGAATTGATTTCTCTTTGTCCTTTAAGTTCTTTTGGCCATTGATTGAAATCAAGTCTTAATCATTAATGAATTGGTTTCTCTTTGTCCTTTAAGTTCTTTTGGCCATTGATTGAAATCAAGTCTTAATCATTAATGAATTGGTTTCTCTTTGTCCTTTAAGTTCTTTTGGCCATTGATTGAAATCAAGTCTTAATCATTAATGAATTGGTTCTCTCTTGTCCTTTAAGTTCTTTTGGCCATTGATTGAAATCAAGTCTTAATCCATAATGAATTGGTTTCTCTTTGTCCTTTAAGTTCTTTGGCCATTGATTGAAATCAAGTCTCAATCCATAATGAATTGGTTTCCCTTTGTCCTTTAAGTTCTTTTGGCCAATGATTGAAATCAAGTCTTAATCCGTAATGAATTGGTTTCTCTTTGTCCTTTGGGTTCTTTTGGCCATTGATTGAAATCAAGTCTTAATCATTATGAATTGGTTTCTCTTTGTCCTTTAAGTTCTTTTGGCCATTGATTGAAATCAAGTCTTAATCATTAATGAATTGGTTTCTCTTTGTCCTTTAAGTTCTTTTGGCCATTGATTGAAATCAAGTCTTAATCCATAATGAATTGGTTTCTCTTTGTCCTTTAAGTTCTTTTGGCCATTGATTGAAATCAAGTCTTAATCCATTAATGAATTGGTTTCTCTTTGTCCTTTAAGTTCTTTTGGCCATTGATTGAAATCAAGTCTTAATCATTAATGAATTGGTTTCTCTTTGTCCTTTAAGTTCTTTTGGCCATTGATTGAAATCAAGTCTTAATCATAATGAATTGGTTTCTCTTTGTCCTTTAAGTTCTTTTGGCCATTGATTGAAATCAAGTCTTAATCATTAATGAATTGGTTCTCTCTTGTCCTTTAAGTTCTTTTGGCCATTGATTGAAATCAAGTCTTAATCATTAATGAATTGGTTTCTCTTTGTCCTTTAAGTTCTTTTGGCCATTGATT
Organism: Pterocarpus macrocarpus; assembly: GCA_031439585.1. Lineage (NCBI taxonomy): Eukaryota > Viridiplantae > Streptophyta > Magnoliopsida > Fabales > Fabaceae > Pterocarpus > Pterocarpus macrocarpus. Next base: position 477,529 of record JAVHNN010000582.1, read on the forward strand.
GAAATCAAGTCTTAATCCATAATGAATTGGTTTCTCTTTGTCCTTTAAGTTCTTTTGGCCATTGATTGAAATCAAGTCTTAATCATTAATGAATTGGTTTCTCTTTGTCCTTTAAGTTCTTTTGGCCATTGATTGAAATCAAGTCTTAATCCATAATGAATTGGTTTCTCTTTTTCCTTTAAGTTCTTTTGGCCAAAGATTTGAATCAAGTCTTAATCATTAAGGAATTGGTGTCTCTTTGTCCTTTAAGTTCTTTTGGCCATTGATTGAAATCAAGTCTTAATCCGTAATGAATTGGTTTCTCTTTGTCCTTTAAGTTCTTTTGGCCATTGATTGAAATCAAGTCTGAATCATAATGAATTGGTTTCTTTTGTCCTTTAAGTTCTTTTGGCCAAAGATTGGAATCAAGTCTTAATCATTAAGGAATTGGTGTCTCTTTGTCCTTTAAGTTCTTTTGGCCATTGATTGAAATCAAGTCTTAATCCGTAATGAATTGGTTTCTCTTTGTCCTTTAAGTTCTTTTGGCCATTGATTGAAATCAAGTCTTAATCCATAATGAATTGGCTTCTCTTTATTCTTTATTGTCTTTTGGCCATTGATTGTACTCAAGTCTTAATCCTTAATGAATTGGTTTCTCTTTGTCCTTTAAGTTCTTTTGGCCATTGATTGAAATCAAGTCTTAATCATTAATGAATTGGTTTCTCTTTATCCTTTAAGTTCTTTTGGCCATTGACTGAAATCAGCTCTTAATCCGTAATCAATTGGTTTCTCTTTGTCCGTTAAGTTCTTTTGGCCAAAGATTGGAATCAAGTGTTAATCATTATGAATTGGTTCTCTTTGTCCTTTAAGTTCTTTTGGCCATTGATTGAAATCAAGTCTTAATCATAATGAATTGGTTTCTCTTTGTCCTTTAAGTTCTTTTGGCCATTGATTGAAATCAAGTCTTAATCCATAATGAATTGGTTTCTCTTTGTCCTTTAAGTTCTTTTGGGCATTGATTGAAAACAAGACTTAATACTTAATGAATTGGTTTCTCTTTGTCCTTTAAGTTCTTCAGGCCAAAGATTGGAATCAAGTCTTAATCATTAAGGAATTGGTGTCTCTTTGTCCTTTACATTCTTTTGGGCATTGATTGAAATCAAGTCTTAATCGTAATGAATTGGATTCTCTTTGTCCTTTAAGTTCTTTTGGCCATTGATTGAAACCAAGTCTTAATCCATAATGAATTGGTTTCTCTTTGTCCTTTAAGTTCTTTTGGCCAAAGATTGGAATCAAGTCCTAATCATTAAGGAATTGGTGTCTCTTTGTCTTTTAAGTTCTTTTGGCCATTGATTGAAATCAAGTCTTAATCATTAATGAAATGGTTTCTCTTTGTCCTTTTAGTTCTTTTGGCCATTGATTGGAAGCAAGTCTTAATCCTTGATGAATTGGTGTCTCTTTGTCCTTTAAGTTCTTTTGGCCATTGATTGAAATCAAGTCTTAATCATTAATGAATTGGTTTCTCTTGTCCTTAAGTAAGTTCTTTTGGCCATTGATTGAAATCAAGTCTTAATCCATAATGAATTGGTGTCTCTTTGTCCTTTAAGTTCTTTTGGCCATTGATTGAAATCAAGTCTTAATCCACAATGAATTGGTGTCTCTTTGTCCTTTAAGTTCTTTTGGCCATTGATTGAAATCAAGTCTTAATCCGTAATGAATTGGTTTCTCTTTGTCCTTTAAGTTCTTTTGGCCATTGATTGAAATCAAGTCTTAATCATAACAAATTGGTTTCTCTTTGTCCTTTAAGTTCTTCTGGCCAAAGATTGGAATCAAGCCTTAATCATTAAGGAATTGGTGTCTCTTTGTCCTTTAAGTTCTTTTGGCCATTGATTGAAATCAAGTCTTAATCCATAATGAATTGGTTTCTCTTTGTCCTTTAAGTTCTTTTGGTAATTGATTGAAATCAAGTCTTAATCATTAATGAATTGGTTTCTCTTTGTCCTTTAAGTTCTTTTGGCCATTGATTGAAATCAAGTCTTAATCCGTAATGAATTGGTGTCTCTTTGTCCTTTAACTTCTTTTGGCAATTGATTGAAATCATGTCTTAATCCATAATGAATTGGTTTCTCTTTGTCCTTTAAGTTCTTTTGGCCATTGATTCGAAACAAGTCTTAATCATTAATGAATTGGTTTCTCTTTGTCCTTTAAGTTCTTTTGGCCATTGATTGAAAGCAAGTCTTAGTCCTTAATGAATTGGTTTCATTTTGTCCTTTAACTTCTTTTGGCCATTGATTGAAATCAAGTCTTAATCCATAATGAATTCGTTTCTCTTTGTCCTTTAAGTTCTTTTGGCCAAAGATTGGAATCAAGTCCTTATCATTAAGGAATTGGTGTCTGTTTGTCCTTTAAGTTCTTTTGGCCATTGATTGAAATCAAGTCTTAATCCGTAATGAATTGGTTTCTCTTTGTCCTTTAAGTTCTTTTGGCCAAAGATTGAAATCAAGTCTTAATCCATTAAGGAATTGGTGTCTCTTTGTCCTTTAAGTTCTTTTGGCCATTGATTGAAATCAAGTCTTAATCATTAATGAATTGGTGTCTCTCTTGTCCTTTAAGTTCTTTTGGCCATTGATTGGAAACAAGTCTTAATCATTAATGAATTGGTTTCTCTTTGTCCTTTAAGTTCTTTTGGCCAAAGATTGGAATCAAGCCTTAATCATTAAGGAATTGGTGTCTGTTTGTCCTTTAAGTTCTTTTGGCCATTGATTGAAATCAAGTCTTAATCCATAATGAATTGGTGTCTCTTTGTCCTTTAACTTCTTTTGGCCATTGATTGAAATCAAGTCTTAATCCACAATGAATTGGTTTCTCTTTGTCCTTTAAGTTCTTTTGGCCAAAGATTGGAATCAAGTCCTAATCATTAATGAATTGGTGTTTGTTTGTCCTTTAAGTTCTTTTGCCATTGATTGGAATCAAGTCTTAATCCGTAATGAATTGGTTTCTCTTTGTCCTTTAATTGAAATCTTTTGGCCAAAGATTGGAATCAAGCCTTAATCATTAAGGAATTGGTGTCTCTTTGTCCTTTACGTTCTTTTGGCCATTGATTGAAATCAAGTCTTAATCCGTAATGAATTGGTTTCTCTTTGTCCTTTAAGTTGTTTTGGCCATTGATTGAAATCACGTCTTAATCCATAATGAATTGGTTTCTCTTTGTCCTTTAAGTTCTTCTGGCCAAAGATTGAATCAAGTCTTAATCATTAATGAATTGGTGTCTCTTTGTCCTTTAAGTTCTTTTGGCCATTGATTGAAATCACGTCTTAATCCATAATGAATTGGTTTCTTTTGTCCTTTAACTTTTTTGGCTATTGATTGAAATCAAGGCTTAATCATAATGAATTGGTTCTCTTTGTCCTTTAAGTTCTTTTGGCCAAAGATTGAAATCAAGTCTTAATCATTAATGAATTGGTGTCTCTTTGTCCTTTAAGTTCTTTTGGCCATTGATTGAAATCAAGTCTTAATCTATAATGAATTGGTTTCTCTTTGTCTTTTATGTTCATTAGGCCAAAGATTGAAATCTAGTCTTAATCATGAAGGAATTGGTGTCTCCTTGTCCTTTAAGTTCTTTTGGCCATTGATTGAAATCAAGTCTTAATCCATAATGAATTGGTTTCTCTTTGTCAGTTAACTTCTTTTGGCCATTGATTGAAATCATGTCTTAATCCACAATGAATTGGTTTCTTTGTCCTTTAAGTTCTTTTGGCCATTGATTGAAATCAAGTCTTAATCATTAATGAATTGGTGTCTCTTTGTCCTTTAAGTTCTTTTGGCCATTGATTGAAATCAAGTCTTAATCATTAATGAATTGGTTTCTCTTTGTCAGTTAACTTCTTTTGGCCATTGATTGAAATCATGTCTTAATCCACAATGAATTGGTTTCTTTGTCCTTTAAGTTCTTTTGGCCAAAGATTGGAATCAAGTCTTAATTCGTAACGAAATGGTTTCTCTTTGTCCTTTAAGTTCTTTCGGCCAATGATTGGAATCAAGTCTTATTCATTAAGGAATTGGTTTCTCTTTGTCCTTTAAGTTCTTTTGGCCATTCATTGAAATCAAGTCTTAATCCGTAATGAATTGGTTTCTCTTTGTCCTTTAAGTTCTTTTGGCCGAAGATTGAAATCAAGTCTTAATCCATAATGAATTGGTTTGTCTTTGTTCTTTACGTTCTTTTGGCCATTGATTGAAATCAAGTCTTAATCCGTAATGAATTGGTTTCTCTTTGTCCTTTAAGTTCTTTTGGCCATTGATTGGAATCAAGTCTTAATCATAATGAATTGGTTTCTCTTTGTCCTTTAAGTTCTTTTGGCCATTGATTGAAATCAAGTCTTAATCATTAATGAATTGGTTTTTCTTTGTCCTTTAAGTTCTTTTGGCGATTGATTGCAATCAAGTCTTAATCCATAATAAATTGGTTTGTCTTTGTCGCTTAAGTTCTTTTGGCCATTGATTGAAATCAAGTCTTAATCCGTAATGAATTGGTTTCTCTTTGTCCTTTAAGTTCTTTTGGCCATTGATTAAAATCAAGTCTTAATCCGTAATGAATTGGTTCCTTTAAGTTCTTTTGGCCATTGATTGAAATCAAGTCTGAATCCATAATGAATTGGTTTCTCTTTGTCCTTTAAGTTCTTTTGGCCAAAGATTGGAATCAAGTCCTAATCATTAATGAATTGGTGTTTGTTTGTCCTTTAAGTTCTTTTGCCATTGATTGGAATCAAGTCTTAATCCGTAATGAATTGGTTTCTCTTTGTCCTTTAAGTTGTTTTGGCCATTGATTGAAATCAAGTCTTAATCCGTAATGAATTGGTTTCTCTTTGTCTTTTAAGTTCTTTCGGTCTTTTAAGTTCTTTCGGCCAAAGATTGGAATCAAGTCCTAATCATTAAGGAATTGGTGTCTCTTTGTCCTTTAAGTTCTTTTGGCCATTGATTGAAATCAAGTCTTAATCCGTAATGAATTGGTTTCTCTTTGTGCTTTAACTTCTTTTGGCCATTGATTGAAATCAAGTCTTAATCCATAATGAATTGGTTTCTCTTTGTCCTTTAATTTCTTCTGGCCAAAGATTGGAATCAAGTCCTAATCATTAATGAATTGGTTTCTCTTTGTCCTTTAAGTTCTTTTGGCCATTGATTGAAATCAAGTCTTAATCCATAATGAATTGGTTTCTCTTTGTCCTTTAAGTTCTTTTGGCCAAAGATTGAAATCAAGTCTTAATCATAACGGATTGGTTTCTCTTTGTCCTTTAAGTTCTTTTGGCCATTGATTGAAATCAAGTCTTAATCCGTAATGAATTGGTCTCTCTTTGTCCTTTAAGTTCTTTTGGCCATTGATTGAAATCAAGTCTTAATCCATAATGAATTGGTTTCTCTTTGTCCTTTAAGTTCTTTTGGCCAAAGATTGCAATCAAGTCCTAATCATTAAGGAATTGGTGTCTCTTTGTCCTTTAAGTTCTTTTGGCCATTGATTGAAATCAAGTCTTAATCCATAATGAATTGGTTTCTCTTTGTCCTTTAACTTCTTTTGGCCATTGATTGTAAGCAAGTCTAATTCCGTAAGGAATTGGATTCTCTTTGTCCTTTAAGTTCTTTTGGCCATTGATTGAAATCAAGTCTTAATCATTAATGAATTGGTGTCTCTTTGTCCTTTAAGTTCTTTTGGCCATTGATTGAAATCAAGTCTTAATCATAATGAATTGGTTTCTCTTTGTCCTTTAAGTTCTTTTGGCCATTGATTGAAATCAAGTCTTAATCATTATGAATTGGTTTCTCTTGTCCTTTAAGTTCTTTTGGCCATTGATTGAAATCAAGTCTTAATCATTAATGAATTGGTGTCTCTTTGTCCTTTAAGTTCTTTTGGCCATTGATTGAAATCAAGTTTTAATCCGTAATGAATTGGTGTCTCTTTATCCTTTAAGTTCTTTTGGCCATTGATTGAAATCAAGTCTTAATCGATAATGAATTGCTTTCTCTTTGTCCTTTCACTTCTTTTTGCCATTGATTGAAATTAAGTCTTAATCTATAATGAATTGGCTTCACTTTGTCCTGTAAGTTCTTCTGGCCAAAGATTGGAATCAAGCCTTAATCATTAATGAATTGGTTTCTTTTTGTCCTTTAAGTTCTTTTGGCCATTGATTGAAATCAAGTCTTAATCATTAAGGAATTGGTTTCTCTTTGTCCTTTAAGTTCTTTTGGCCATTGATTGAAATCAAGTCTTAATCCATAATGAATTGGTTTCTCTTTGTCCTTTAAGTTGTTTGGGCCATTGATTGAACTCAAGTCTTTTTCCATCATGAATTGGTTTCTCTTTGTCCTTTAAGTTCTTTTGGCCAAAGATTGAAATCCAGTCTTTATCTTTAAGGAATTGGTTTCTCATTGTTTAAGTTCTTTTGGATATTGATTGAATGCAAGTCTTAATCCTTGATGAATTGGTTTCTTTTGTCCTCTTTTTGGCCAA
>JAVHNN010000582.1:484506-519877 GCA_031439585.1 Pterocarpus macrocarpus
GTAATGAATTGGATTCTCTTTGTCCTTTAATTTCTTTTGTCCGAAGATTGGAATCAAGTCCTAAACATTAAGGAATTGGTGTCTCTTTATCCTTTAAGTTCTTTTGGCCATTGATTGAAATCAAGTCTTAATCCATAATGAATTGGTTTCTCTTTGTCCTTTAAGTTCTTCTGGCCAAAGATTGGAATCAAGCCTTAATCATTAAAGAATTGGTGTCTCTTTGTCCTTTAAGTTCTTTTGGCCATTGATTGAAATCAAGTCTTAATCCGTAATGAATTGGTTTCTCTTTGTCTTTTAAGTTCTTTTGCCCAAAGATTGAATCAAGTCCTAATCATTAAGGAATTGGTGTCTCTTTGTCCTTTAAGTTCTTTTGGCCATTGATTGAAATCAAGTCTTAATCCGTAATGAATTGGTTTCTCTTTGTCCTTTAACATCTTTTGGCCATTGTTTGAAATCAACTCTTAATCCGTAATGAATTGGATTCTCTTTTTCCTTTAATTTCTTTTGTCCGTAGATTGGAATCAAGTCCTAATCATTAAGGAATTGGTGTCTCTTTATCCTTTAAGTTCTTTTGGCCATTGATTGAAATCAAGTCTTAATCCATAATGAATTGGTTTCTCTTTGTCCTTTAAGTTCTTCTGGCCAAAGATTGGAATCAAGCCTTAATCATTAAAGAATTGGTGTCTCTTTGTCCTTTAAGTTCTTTTGGCCATTGATTGAAATCAAGTCTTAATCAGTAATGAATTGGTTTCTCTTTGTCTTTTAAGTTCTTTTGGCCAAAGATTGGAATCAAGTCCTAATCATTAAGGAATTGGTGTCTCTTTGTCCTTTAAGTTCTTTTGGCCATTGATTGAAATCAAGTCTTAATCCGTAATGAATTGGTTTCTCTTTGTCCTTTAACTTCTTTTGGCCATTGATTGAAATCAAGTCTTAATCCGTAATGAATTGGATTCTCTTTGTCCTTTAATTTCTTTCGGCCAAAGATTGGAATCAAGTCCTAATCATTAAGGAATTGGTGTCCCTTTATCCTTTAAGTTCTTTTGGCCATTGATTGAAATCAAGTCTTAATCCATAATGAATCGGTTTCTCTTTGTCCTTTAAGTTCTTCTGGCCAAAGATTGGAATAAAGCCTTAATCATTAAAGAATTGGCGTCTCTTTGTCCTTTAAGTTCTTTTGGCCATTGATTGAAATCAAGTCTTAATCCGTAATGAATTGGTTTCTCTTTGTCTTTTAAGTTCTTTTGGCCAAAGATTGGAATAAAGTCCTAATCATTAAGGAATTGGTGTCTCTTTGTCCTTTAAGTTCTTTTGGCCATTGATTGAAATCAAGTCTTAATCCGTAATGAATTGGTTTCTCTTTGTCCTTTAACTTCTTTTGGCCATTGATTGAAATCAAGTCTTAATCCGTAATGAATTGGATTCTCTTTGTCCTTTAATTTCTTTTGTCCGAAGATTGGAATCAAGTCCTAATCATTAAGGAATTGGTGTCTCTTTATCCTTTAAGTTCTTTTGGCCATTGATTGAAATCAAGTCTTAATCCATAATGAATTGGTTTCTCTTTGTCCTTTAAGTTCTTCTGGCCAAAGATTGGAATCAAGCCTTAATCATTAAAGAATTCGTGTCTCTTTATCCTTTAAGTTCTTTTGGACATTGATTGAAATCAAGTCTTAATCCGTAATGAATTGGTTTCTCTTTGTCTTTTAAGTTCTTTTGGCCAAAGATTGGAATCAAGTCCTAATCATTAAGGAATTGGTGTCTCTTTGTCCTTTAAGTTCTTTTGGCCATTGATTGAAATCAAGTCTTAACCCGTAATGAATTGGTTTCTCTTTGTCTTTTAAGTTCTTTTGGCCAAAGATTGGAATAAAGTCCTAATCATTAAGGAATTGGTGTCTCTTTATCCTTTAAGTTCTTTTGGCCATTGATTGAAATCAAGTCTTAATCCATAATGAATTGGTTTCTCTTTGTCCTTTAACATCTTTTTGGCCATTGATTGAAATCAACTCTTAATCCGTAATGAATTGGATTCTCTTTGTCCTTTAATTTCTTTTGTCTGAAGATTGGAATCAAGTCCTAAAGATTAAGGAATTGGTGTCTCTTTTGTCCTTTAAGTTCTTTTGGCCATTGATTGAAATCAAGTCTTAATCCATAATGAATTGGTTTCTCTTTGTCCTTTAAGTTCTTCTGGCCAAAGATTGGAATCAAGCCTTAATCATTAAAGAATTGGTGTCTCTTTGTCCTTTAAGTTCTTTTGGCCATTGATTGAACTCAAATCTTAATCCGTAATGAATTGGTTTCTCTTTGTCTTTTAAGTTCTTTTGCCCAAAGATTGGAATCAAGTCCTAATCATTATGGAATTGGTGTCTCTTTGTCCTTTAAATTCTTTTGGCCATTGATTGAAATCAAGTCTTAATCCATAATGAATTGGTTTCTCTTTGTCCTTTAAGTTCTTCTGGCCAAAGATTGGAATCAAGCCTTAATCATTAAAGAATTGGTGTCTCTTTGTCCTTTATGTTCTTTTGGCCATTGATTGAAATCAAGTCTTAATCCGTAATGAATTGGTTTCTCTTTGTCCTTTAACATCTTTTGGCCATTGATTGAAATCAAGTCGTAATCCGTAATGAATTGGATTCACTTTGTCCTTTAATTTCTTTTGTCCGAAGATTGGAATCAAGTCCTAATCATTAAGGAATTGGTGTCTCTTTATCCTTTAAGTTCTTTTAGCCATTGATTGAAATCAAGTCTTAATCCATAATGAATTGGTTTCTCTTTGTCCTTTAAGTTCTTCTGGCCAAAGATTGGAATGAAGCCTTAATCATTAAAGAATTGTTGTCTCTTTGTCCTTTAAGTTCTTTTGGCCATTGATTGAAATCAAGTCTTAATCCGTAATGAATTGGTTTCTCTTTGTCTTTTAAGTTCTTTTGGCCAAAGATTGGAATAAAGTCCTAATCATTAAGGAATTGGTGTCTCTTTGTCCTTTAAGTTCTTTTGGCCATTGATTGAAATCAAGTCTTAATCCGTAATGAATTGGTTTCTCTTTGTCTTTTAAGTTCTTTTGGCCAAAGATTGGAATAAAGTCCTAATCATTAAGGAATTGGTGTCTCTTTATGCTTTAAGTTCTTTTGGCCATTGATTGAAATCAAGTCTTAATCCATAATGAATTGGTTTCTCTTTGTCCTTTAAGTTCTTCTGGCCAAAGATTGGAATCAAGCCTTAATCATTAAAGAATTGGTGTCTCTTTGTCCTTTAAGTTCTTTTGGCCATTGATTGAAATCAAATCTTAATCCGTAATGAATTGGTTTCTCTTTGTCTTTTAAGTTCTTTTGGCCAAAGATTGGAATCAAGTCCTAATCATTATGGAATTGGTGTCTCTTTGTCCTTTAAATTCTTTTGGCCATTGATTGAAATCAAGTCTTAATCCGTAATGAATTGGTTTCTCTTTGTCCTTTAAGTTCTTCTGGCCAAAGATTGGAATCAAGCCTTAATCATTAAGGAATTGGTGTCTCTTTGTCCTTTATGTTCTTTTGGCCATTGATTGAAATCAAGTCTTAATCCGTAATGAATTGGTTTCTCTTTGTCCTTTAACATCTTTTGGCCATTGATTGAAATCAAGTCGTAATCCGTAATGAATTGGATTCACTTTGTCCTTTAATTTCTTTTGTCCGAAGATTGGAATCAAGTCCTAATCATTAAGGAATTGGTGTCTCTTTATCCTTTAAGTTCTTTTAGCCATTGATTGAAATCAAGTCTTAATCCATAATGAATTGGTTTCTCTTTGTCCTTTAAGTTCTTCTGGCCAAAGATTGGAATGAAGCCTTAATCATTAAAGAATTGTTGTCTCTTTGTCCTTTAAGTTCTTTTGGCCATTGATTGAAATCAAGTCTTAATCCGTAATGAATTGGTTTCTCTTTGTCTTTTAAGTTCTTTTGGCCAAAGATTGGAATAAAGTCCTAATCATTAAGGAATTGGTGTCTCTTTGTCCTTTAAGTTCTTTTGGCCATTGATTGAAATCAAGTCTTAATCCGTAATGAATTGGTTTCTCTTTGTCCTTTAACATCTTTTGGCCATTGATTGAAATCAACTCTTAATCCGTAATGAATTGGATTCTCTTTGTCCTTTAATTTCTTTTGTCCGAAGATTGGAATCAAGTCCTAATCATTAAGGAATTGGTGTCTCTTTATCCTTTAAGTTCTTTCGGCCATTGATTGAAATCAAGTCTTAATCCATAATGAATTGGTTTCTCTTTGTCCTTTAAGTTCTTCTGGCCAAAGATTGGAATCAAGCCTTAATCATTAAAGAATTCGTGTCTCTTTATCCTTTAAGTTCTTTTGGACATTGATTGAAATCAAGTCTTAATCCGTAATGAATTGGTTTCTCTTTGTCTTTTAAGTTCTTTTGGCCAAAGATTGGAATCAAGTCCTAATCATTAAGGAATTGGTGTCTCTTTGTCCTTTAAGTTCTTTTGGCCATTGATTGAAATCAAGTCTTAACCCGTAATGAATTGGTTTCTCGTTGTCTTTTAAGTTCTTTTGGCCAAAGATTGGAATAAAGTCCTAATCATTAAGGAATTGGTGTCTCTTTATCCTTTAAGTTCTTTTGGCCATTGATTGAAATCAAGTCTTAATCCATAATGAATTGGTTTCTCTTTGTCCTTTAACATCTTTTGGCCATTGATTGAAATCAACTCTTAATCCGTAATGAATTGGATTCTCTTTGTCCTTTAATTTCTTTTGTCTGAAGATTGGAATCAAGTCCTAATCATTAAGGAATTGGTGTCTCTTTATGCTTTAAGTTCTTTTGGCCATTGATTGAAATCAAGTCTTAATCCATAATGAATTGGTTTCTCTTTGTCCTTTAAGTTCTTCTGGCCAAAGATTGGAATCAAGCCTTAATCATTAAAGAATTGGTGTCTCTTTGTCCTTTAAGTTCTTTTGGCCATTGATTGAACTCAAATCTTAATCCGTAATGAATTGGTTTCTCTTTGTCTTTTAAGTTCTTTTGCCCAAAGATTGGAATCAAGTCCTAATCATTATGGAATTGGTGTCTCTTTGTCCTTTAAATTCTTTTGGCCATTGATTGAAATCAAGTCTTAATCCATAATGAATTGGTTTCTCTTTGTCCTTTAAGTTCTTCTGGCCAAAGATTGGAATCAAGCCTTAATCATTAAGGAATTGGTGTCTCTTTGTCCTTTATGTTCTTTTGGCCATTGATTGAAATCAAGTCTTATTCCGTAATGAATTGGTTTCTCTTTGTCCTTTAAGTTCTTCTGGCCAAAGATTGGAATCAAGCCTTAATCATTAAGGAATTGGTGTCTCTTTGTCATTTAAGTTCTTTTGGCCATTGATTGAACTCAAGTCTTATTCCATCATTAATTGGTTTCTCTTTGTCCACTAAGTTCTTTTGGCCAAAGATTGGAATCAAGTCCTAAAGATTAAGGAATTGGTGTCTCTTTGTCCTTTTAGTTCTTTTGGCCATTGATTGAAATGAAGTCTTAATCCGTAATGAATTGGATTCTCTTTGTCCTTTAATTTCTTTTGGCCAAAGATTGGAATCAAGCCCTAATCATTAAGGAATTGGTGTCTCTTTGTCCTTTAAGTTCTTTTGGCCATTGATTGAAATCAAGTCTTAATCCGTAATGAATTGGTTTCTCTTTGTCCTTTAACTTCTTTTGGCCATTGATTGAAATCAAGTCTTAATCCGTAATGAATTGGTTTCTCTTTGTCCTTTAAGTTGGTTTGGGCATTGATCGAACTCAAGTCTTATTCCATCATGAATTGGTTTCTATTTGTCCACTAAGTTCTTTTGGCCAAAGATTGGAATCAAGTCCTAATCATTAAGGAATTAGTGTGTCTTTGTCCTTTAAGTTCTTTTGGCCATTGATTGAAATCAAGTCTTAATCCGTAATGAATTGGTTTCTCTTTGTCCTTTAAGTTCTTCTGGCCAAAGATTGGAATCAAGCCTTAATCATTAAGGAATTGGTGTCTCTTTGTCATTTAAGTTATTTTGGCCATTGATTGAACTCAAGTCTTACTCCATCATTAATTGGTTTCTCTTTGTCCACTAAGTTCTTTTGGCCAAAGATTGGAATCAAGTCCTAAAGATTAAGGAATTGGTGTCTCTTTGTCCTTTAAGTTCTTTTGGCCATTGATTGAAATCAAGTCTTAATCCGTAATGAATTGGATTCTCTTTGTCCTTTAATTTCTTTTGGCCAAAGATTGGAATCAAGTCATAATCATTAAGGAATTGGTGTCTCTTTATCCTTTAAGTTCTTTTGGCCATTGATTGAAATCAAGTCTTAATCCATAATGAATTGGTTTCTCTTTGTCCTTTAAGTTCTTCTGGCCAAAGATTGGAACGAAGCCTTTAATCATTAAAGAATTGTTGTCTCTTTGTCCTTTAAGTTCTTTTGGCCATTGATTGAAATCAAGTCTTAATCCGTAATGAATTGGTTTCTCTTTGTCTTTTAAGTTCTTTTGGCCAAAGATTGGAATCAAGTCTAATCATTAAGGAATTGGTGTCTCTTTGTCCTTTAAGTTCTTTTGGCCATTGATTGAAATCAAGTCTTAATCCGTAATGAATTGGTTTCTCTTTGTCCTTTAACATCTTTTGGCCATTGATTGAAATCAACTCTTAATCCGTAATGAATTGGATTCTCTTTGTCCTTTAATTTCTTTTGTCCGAAGATTGGAATCAAGTCCTAATCATTAAGGAATTGGTGTCTCTTTATCCTTTAAGTTCTTTTGGCCATTGATTGAAATCAAGTCTTAATCCATAATGAATTGGTTTCTCTTTGTCCTTTAAGTTCTTCTGGACAAAGATTGGAATCAAGCCTTAATCATTAAAGAATTCGTGTCTCTTTATCCTTTAAGTTCTTTTGGCCATTGATTGAAATCAAGTCTTAATCCGTAAGGAATTGGTTTCTCTTTGTCTTTTAAGTTCTTTTGGCCAAAGATTGGAATCAAGTCCTAATCATTAAGGAATTGGTGTCTCTTTGTCCTTTATGTTTTTTTTGGCCATTGATTGAAATCAAGTCTTAACCCATAATGAATTGGTTTCTCTTTGTCTTTTAAGTTCTTTTGGCCAAAGATTGGAATCAAGTCCTAATCATTAAGGAATTGGTGTCTCTTTGTCCTTTAAGTTCTTTTGGCCATTGATTGAAATCAAGTCTTAACCCATAATGAATTGGTTTCTCTTTGTCTTTTAAGTTCTTTTGGCCAAAGATTGGAATAAAGTCCTAATCATTGAGGAATTGGTGTCTCTTTATCCTTTAAGTTCTTTTGGCCATTGATTGAAATCAAGTCTTAATCCATAATGAATTGGTTTCTCTTTGTCCTTTAATTTCTTTTGTCCGAAGATTGGAATCAAGTCCTAATCATTAAGGAATTGGTGTCTCTTTATCCTTTAAGTTCTTTTGGCCATTGATTGAAATCAAGTCTTAATCCATAATGAATTGGTTTCTCTTTGTCCTTTAAGTTCTTCTGGCCAAAGATTGGAATCAAGCCTTAATCATTAAAGAATTGGTGTCTCTTTGTCCTTTAAGTTCTTTTGGCCATTGATTGAAATCAAGTCTTAATCCGTAATGAATTGGTTTCTCTTTGTCTTTTAAGTTCTTTTGGCCAAAGATTGGAATAAAGTCCTAATCATTAAGGAATTGGTGTCTCTTTGTCCTTTAAGTTCTTTTGGCCATTGATTGAAATCAAGTCTTAATCCGTAATGAATTGGTTTCTCTTTGTCCTTTAACATCTTTTGGCCATTGATTGAAATCAACTCTTAATCCGTAATGAATTGGATTCTCTTTGTCCTTTAATTTCTTTTGTCCGAAGATTGGAATCAAGTCCTAATCATTAAGGAATTGGTGTCTCTTTATCCTTTAAGTTCTTTTGGCCATTGATTGAAATCAAGTCTTAATCCATAATGAATTGGTTTCTCTTTGTCCTTTAAGTTCTTCTGGCCAAAGATTGGAATCAAGCCTTAATCATTAAAGAATTGGTGTCTCTTTGTCCTTTAAGTTCTTTTGGCCATTGATTGAAATCAAGTCTTAATCCGTAATGAATTGGTTTCTCTTTGTCTTTTAAGTTCTTTTGGCCAAAGATTGGAATCAAGTCCTAATCATTAAGGAATTGGTGTCTCTTTGTCCTTTAAGTTCTTTTGGCCATTGATTGAAATCAAGTCTTAACCCGTAATGAATTGGTTTCTCTTTGTCTTTTAAGTTCTTTTGGCCAAAGATTGGAATAAAGTCCTAATCATTAAGGAATTGATGTCTCTTTGTCCTTTAAGTTCTTTTGGCCATTGATTGAAATCAAGTCTTAATCCGTAATGAATTGGTTTCTCTTTGTCCTTTAACTTCTTTTGGCCATTGATTGAAATCAAGTCTTAATCCGTAATGAATTGGATTCTCTTTGTCCTTTAATTTCTTTTGTCCGAAGATTGGAATCAAGTCCTAATCATTAAGGAATTGGTGTCTCTTTATCCTTTAAGTTCTTTTGGCCATTGATTGAAATCAAGTCTTAATCCATAATGAATTGGTTTCTCTTTGTCCTTTAAGTTCTTCTGGCCAAAGATTGGAATCAAGCCTTAATCATTAAAGAATTGGTGTCTCTTTGTCCTTTAAGTTCTGATACGTGCTCAAGAGGGTATTTTGGTTATTCCAACACTGGTAAAGAGCTTGTTTCTAGCAAGTTGATTCTGCCTTGGAGATCAAGCAAACCAAGAGCTTATTTCAAGTTACTTGGAAATCAAGGAATCAAGCATAATTAAAGTAACTTGAAGAGCAAGCAATCTGATCATGTTGGAGATATGTTTAGATTGTAGCTAGATTCTTTTTGATTTGTTTTGACTTAGTCTAGATTTATTTAGATTTAAATTAAATTAGTTTATCTTTTAAGATTTAAATCAAATCTGATCTAATCTATAAAGATCAAATCTGATTTAAATTAATTAGGAATAAATCTTTTAGAATAGAATCATATCTTTAATTTTAGAATTTTAGTTTCAAATTAGATCTTTTGAAATAGGATTAGATAATTTCCATTTTTAGGATTTATGTATAAATAGGCAAGTTGGCCTATAGACAGAGAGAATTATCATATAGTTTTGATCATGGTTTGACTACCAATACAGTTGTGAGGTTTTCCTCACTTTATTCTGTGTGATGCAGAATTTCTACACTTTATTCTGTGTGATGCAGAATTTCTACATTTTGTTCTGTGAGATGCAGAACTTTCTATCTTTTCCCTGTTATCTACGTTTTCAGGGCGGGGTTTCTTGGGGTTTAGTAGGGATTTCCCTGTTATCTACGTTTCCAAGGACAGGTTTCTTGGGGGTTTAGTAGGGAGGGTCTTTATTCTATATCTTGTTTTCTATCAAAGTGTGTGCTTGGGGTTTCTGGATCTTTATATCCACGGGGTTCCTTCATCATTTGGTATCAGAGCAAGGTCTAGATAAATTCCTATTTATCTATCTTTATCTTTTACGTTCATCTTTTGTCTTCTTTTCTTGTCCTTTAGCTTTATTATTTTTTTTTTTTTGTGTTTGTGCATTCTATCCTTTTGTTTTGCTGTCGCGTCTTTATCTGTCCCTATGTTTTTTCTCTATGTGGCATTTGTCTTTCTATAGTTAGTTTAGATCCAAAAAAAAAAAAAGGGAAAAAAAAAATCAGATTTGATTTAAATCTTAAAAGATAAACTAATTTAATTTAAATCTAAATAAATCTAGACTAAGTCAAAACAAATCAAAAAAGAATCTAACTACAATCTAAACATATCTCCAACATGATCAGATTGCTTGCTCTTCAAGTTACTTTAATTATGCTTGATTCCTTGATTTCCAAGTAACTTGAAATAAGCTCTTGGTTTGCTTGATCTCCAAGGCAGAATCAACTTGCTAGAAACAAGCTCTTTACCAGTGTTGGAAAAACCAAAATACCCTCTTGAGCACGTATCATTAATGATGATGGAGGAACCCCGTGGATATAAAGATCCAGAAACCCCAGGCACACACTTTGATAGAAAACAAGATATAGAATAAAGACCATCCCTACTAAACCCCCAAGAAACCTGTCCTTGGAAACGTAGATAACAGGGAAAAGATAGAAAGTTCTGCATCTCACAGAACAAAATGTAGAAATTCTGCATCACACAGAATAAAGTGAGGAAAACCTCACAACTGTATTGGTAGTCAAACCATGATCAAAACTATATGATAAAATTCCCCTATAGGCCAAGTTGCCTATTTATACATAAATCCTTAAAATAGAAATTATCTAGTCCTATCTAAAAGATCTAATTTGAAACTAAAATTTAAAAATTAAAGATATGATTCTATCCTAAAAGATTTATCCCTAACAAAATTAAATCAGATTTGATCTTTATAGATTAGATCAGATTTGATTTAAATCCTAAAAGATAAACTGATTCAATTTAAATCTAGACTAAGTCAAAACAAATAAAAATGAATCTAAACATAATCTAAACATATTTCCAACATAATCGGACTGCTTGCTTTCCAAGTTACTTTAATTAAACTTGATTCCTTGACCTCCAAGTAACTTGAAATAAACTCTTAGTTAGCTTGATCTCCAAGGCAGAACCAACTTGCCAGAAACAAGCTCTTTTCCAATCTTCGAATAACCAAATTACCCTCTTGAGCACGTATCAGAAACCAATTCATTACGGATTAAGACTTGATTTCAATCAATGGCCAAAAGAACTTAAAGGACAAAGAGACACCAATTCCTTAATGATTAGGACTTGATTCCAATCTTTGGCCAAAAGAACTTAAAGGACAAAGAGAAACCAATTCATTACGGATTAAGACTTGATTTCAATCAATGGCCAAAAGAAGTTAAAGGACAAAGAGACACCAATTCCTTAATGATTAGGACTTGATTCCAATCTTTGGCCAAAAGAACTTAAAGGACAAAGAGAAACCAATTCATTATGGATTAAAGCGTGATTTCAATCAATGGCCAACAGAACTTAAAGGACAAAGGGAAACCAATTCATTACGGATTAAGACTTGATTTCAATCAATGGCCAAAAGAACTTAAAGGACAAAGAGAAACCAATTCATTACGGATTAAAGCGTGATTTCAATCAATGGCCAAAAGAACTTAAAGGACAAAGAGAAACCAATTCATTATGGATTAAGACTTGATTTCAATCAATGGCCAAAAGAACTTAAAGGACAAAGAGACACCAATTCCTTAATGATTAGGACTTGATTTCAATTTTTGACCAAAAGAACTTAGTGGACAAAGGGAAACCAATTCATGATGGAATAAGACTTGAGTTCAATCAATGGCCAAAAGAACTTAAAGGACAAAGAGAAACCAATTCATTACGGATTAAGACTTGATTTCAATCAATGGCCAAAAGAACTTAAAGGACAAAGAGACACCAATTCCTTAATGATTAGGACTTGATTCCAATCTTTGGCCAAAAGAACTTAATGGACAAAGTGAAACCAATTCATTATGGATTAAGACTTGATTTCAATCAATGGCCAAAAGAAGTTAAAGGACAAAGAGAAACCAATTCATTACGGATTAAGACTTGATTTCAATCAATGGCCAAAAGAACTTAAAGGACAAAGAGACACCAATTCCTTAATGATTAGGACTTGATTCCAATCTTTGGCCAAAAGAACTTAAAGGACAAAGAGAAACCAATTCATTATGGATTAAGACTTGATTTCAATCAATGGCCAAAAGAACTTAAAGGACAAAGAGAAACCAATTCATTAATGATTAAGACTTGTTTCCAATCAATGGCCAAAAGAACTTAAAGGACAAAGAGAAACCAATTCATTAAGGATTAGGACTTGATTCCAATCTTTGGCCAAAAGAACTTAAAGGACAAAGAGAAACCAATTCATTACGGATTAAGACTTGATTTCAATCAATGGCCAAAAGAACTTAAAGGACAAAGAGACACCAAGTCCTTAATGATTAAGGCTTGATTCCAATCTTTGGCCAGAAGGACTTAATGGACAAAGTGAAACCAATTCATTATGGATTAAGGCTTGATTTCAATCAATGGCCAAAAGAAGTTAAAGGACAAAGAGAAACCAATTCATTACGGATTAAGACTTGATTTCAATCAATGGCAACAAGAACTTAAAGGACAAAGAGACACCAATTCCTTAATGATTAGGACTTGATTCCAATCTTTGGCCAAAAGAACTTAAAAGACAAAGAGAAACCAATTCATTACAGATGAAGACTTGATTTCAATCAATGGCCAAAAGAACGTAAAGGACAAAGAGACACCAATTCCTTAATGATTAAGGCTTGATTCCAATCTTTGGCCAAAAGAACTTAAAGGACAAAGAGAAACCAATTCATTATGGATTAAGACTTGATTTCAATCAATGGCCAAAAGAACTTAAAGGACAAAGAGAAACCAATTCATTACGAATTAAGACTTGATTTCAATCAATGGCCAAAAGAACTTAAAGGACAAACAGACACCAATTCCTTAATGATTAGGACTTGATTCCAATCTTTGGCCAAAAGAACTTAAAGGACAAAGAGAAACCAATTCATTACGGATTAAGACTTGATTTCAATCAATGGCCAAAAGAACTTAAAGGATAAAGAGACAAAGAGACACCAATTCCTTAATGATTAAGGCTTGATTCCAATCTTTGGCCAAAAGAACTTAATGGACAAAGAGAAACCAATTCATTACGGATTAAGACTTGATTTCAATCAATGGCCAAAAGAACTTAAAGGACAAAGAGAAACCAATTCATTACAGTTAAGACTTGATTTCAATCAATGGCCAAAAAGAACTTAAAGGACAAAGAGACACTAATTCCTTAATGATTAGGACTTGATTCCAATCTTTGGCCAAAAGAACTTAAAGGACAAAGAGAAACCAATTCATTATGGATTAAGACTTGATTTCAATCAATGGCCAAAAGAACTTAAAGGACAAAGAGACACTAATTCCTTAATGATTAGGACTTGATTCCAATCTTTGGCCAAAAGAACTTAAAGGACAAAGAGAAACCAATTCATTATGGATTAAGACTTGATTTCAATCAATGGCCAAAAGAACTTAAAGGACAAAGAGACACCAATTCCTTAATGATTAGGACTTGATTTCAATCTTTGGCAAGAAGAACTTAAAGGACAAAGGGAAACAAATCCATTATGGATTAAGACTTGATTTCAATCAATGGCCAAAAGAACTTAAAGGACAAAGAGACACCAATTCCTTAATGATTAGGACTTGATTCCAATCTTTGGCCAAAAGAACTTAGTGGACAAAGAGAAACCAATTCATTATGGATTAAGACTTGATTTCAATCAATGGCCAAAGAACTTAAAGGACAAAGAGAAACCAATTCATTACGGATTAAGACTTGATTTCAATCAATGGCCAAAAGAACTTAAAGGACAAAGAGACACCAATTCCTTAATGATTAGGACTTGATTCCAATCTTTGGCCAAAAGAACTTAGTGGACAAAGAGAAACCAATTGATGATGGAATAAGACTTGAGTTCAATCAATGGCCAAAAGAACTTAAAGGACAAAGAGAAACCAATTCATTACGGATTAAGACTTGATTTCAATCAATAGCCAAAAAGAACTTAAAGGACAAAGAGACACTAATTCCTTAATGATTAGGACTTGATTCCAATCTTTGGCCAAAAGAACTTAGTGGACAAAGAGAAACCAATTCATTATGGATTAAGACTTGATTTCAATCAATGGCCAAAAGAACTTAAAGGTCAAAGAGACACCAATTCCTTAATGATTAAGACTTGATTCCAATCTTTGGCCTGAAGAACTTAAAGGACAAAGAGAAACCAATTCATTATGGATTAAGACTTGATTTCAATCAATGGCCAAAAGAACTTAAAGGACAAAGAGAAACCAATTCATTACGGATTAAGACTTGATTTCAATCAATGGCCAAAGAACTTAAAGGACAAAGAGACACCAATTCCTTAATGATTAGGACTTGATTCCAATCTTTGGCCAAAAGAACTTAGTGGACAAAGAGAAACCAATTGATGATGGAATAAGACTTGAGTTCAATCAATGGCCAAAAGAACTTAAAGGACAAAAGAGAAACCAATTCATTACGGATTAAGACTTGATTTCAATCAATGGCCAAAAGAACTTAAAGGACAAAGAGACACCAATTCCTTAATGATTAGGACTTGATTCCAATCTTTGGCCAAAAGAACTTAGTGGACAAAGAGAAACCAATTGATGATGGAATAAGACTTGAGTTCAATCAATGGCCAAAAGAACTTAAAGGACAAAGAGACACCAATTCCTTAATGATTAGGACTTGATTCCAATCTTTGGCCAAACGAACTTAAAGGACAAAGAGAAACCAATTCATTATGGATTAAGACTTGATTTCAATCAATGGCCAAAAGAAGTTAAAGGACAAAGAGAAACCAATTCATTACGGATTAAGACTTGATTTCAATCAATGGCCAAAAGAACTTAAAGGACAAAGAGACACCAATTCCTTAATGATTAGGACTTCATTCCAATCTTTGGCCAAAAGAACTTAGTGGACAAAGAGAAACCAATTCATGATGGAATAAGACTTGAGTTCAATCAATGGCCAAAACAACTTAAAGGACAAAGAGAAACCAATTCATTACAGATTAAGACTTGATTTCAATCAATGGCCAAAAGAACTTAAAGGACAAAGAGACACCAATTCCTTAATGATTAAGGCTTGATTCCAATCTTTGGCCAGAAGAACTTAATGGACAAAGTGAAACCAATTCATTATGGATTAAGACTTGATTTCAATCAATGGCCAAAAGAACTTAAAGGACAAAGAGACACCAATTCCTTAATGATTAGGACTTGATTCCAATCTTTGGCCAAAAGAACTTAAAGGACAAAGAGAAACCAATTCATTACGGATTAAGACTTGATTTCAATCAATGGCCAAAAGAAGTTAAAGGACAAAGAGACACCAATTCCTTAATGATTAGGACTTGATTCCAATCTTTGGCCAAAAAACTTAAAGGACAAAGAGAAACCAATTCATTATGGATTAAGACTTGATTTCAATCAATGGCCAAAAGAAGTTAAAGGACAAAGAGAAACCAATTCATTACGGATTAAGACTTGATTTCAATCAATGGCCAAAGAAGTTAAAGGACAAAGAGACACCAATTCCTTAACGATTAGGACTTGATTCCAATCTTTGGCCAAAAGAACTTAAAAGACAAAGAGAAACCAATTCATTATGGATTAAGACTTGATTTCAATCAATGGCCAAAAGAACTTAAAGGACAAAGAGACACCAATTCCTTAATGATTAGGACTTGATTCCAATCTTTGGCCAAAAGAACTTAAAGGACAAAGAGAAACCAATTCATGATGGATTAAGACTTGATTTCAATCAATGGCCAAAAGAACTTAAAGGACAAAGAGAAACCAATTCATTACGGATTAAGACTTGATTTCAATCAATGGCCAAAAGAACTTAAAGGACAAAGAGACACCAATTCCTTAATGATTAGGACTTGATTCCAATCTTTGGCCAAAGGAACTTAGTGGACAAAGAGAAACCAATTCATTATGGATTAAGACTTGATTTCAATCAATGGCCAAAAGAACTTAAAGGACAAAGAGAAACCAATTCATTACGGATTAAGACTTGATTTCAATCAATGGCCAAAAGAATTTAAGGACAAAGAGACACCAATTCCTTAATGATTAGGACTTAATTCCAATCTTTGGCCAAAAGAACTTAAAGGACAAAGAGAAACCAATTCATTATGGATTAAGACTTGATTTCAATCAATGGCCAAAAGAACTTAAAGGACAAAGAGACACCAATTCCTTAATGATTAAGGCTTGATTTCAATCTTTGGCCAAAAGAACTTAAAGGACAAAGAGAAACCAATTCATTATGGATTAAGACTTGATTTCAATCAATGGCCAAAAGAACTTAAAGGACAAAGAGAAACCAATTCATTACAGATTAAGACTTGATTTCAATCAATGGCCAAAAGAACTTAAAGGACAAAGAGACACCAATTCCTTAATGATTAGGACTTGATTCCAATCTTTGGCCAAAGAACTTAAAGGACAAAGAGAAACCAAATCATTATGGATTAAGACTTGATTTCAATCAATGGCCAAAAGAACTTAAAGGACAAAGAGAAACCAATTCATTACGGATTAAGACTTGATTTCAATCAATGGCCAAAAGAACTTAAAGGACAAAGAGACACCAATTCTTAACGATTAATACTTGATTCCAATCTTTGGCAAGAAGAACTTAAAGGACAAAGAGAAACCAATTCATTATGGATTAAGACTTGATTTCAATCAATGGCCAAAAGAAGTTAAAGGACAAAGAGAAACCAATTCATTAAGGATTGAGTCTTGCTTCCAATCAATGGCAAAAAGAACTTAAAGGACAAAGAGAAACCAATTCCTTAATGATTAAGACTTGAGTTCAATCAATGGCCAAAAGAACTTAAAGGACAAAAGAGAAACCAATTCATTATGGATTAAGACTTGATTTCAATCAATGGCCAAAAGAAGTTAAAGGACAAAGAGAAACCAATTGATGATGGAATAAGACTTGAGTTCAATCAATGGCCAAAAGAACTTAAATGACAAAGAGAAACCAATTCCTTAATGATTAAGGCTTGATTCCAATCCTTGGCCAGAAGAACTTAAAGGACAAAGAGAAACCAATTCATTATGGATTAAGACTTGATTTCAATCAATGGCCAAAAGAACTTAGAGGTCAAAGAGAAACCAATTCATTCATGGATTAATACTTGATTTCAATCAATGGCCAAAAGAACATAAATTACAAAGAGAAACCAATTCATTAAGGATTAAGACTTGCTTTCAATCAATGGCCAAAAGAACTTAAAGAACAAAGAGAAACCAATTGATGATGGAATAAGACTTGAGTTCAATCAATGGCCAAAAGAACTTAAAGGACAAAGAGAAACCAATTCATTACGGATTAAGACTTGATTTCAATCAATGGCCAAAGAATTTAAAGGACAAAGAGACACCAATTCCTTAATGATTAAGGCTTGATTCCAATCTTTGGGCAGAAGAACTTAAAGGACAAAGAGAAACCAATTCATTATGGATTAAGACTTGATTTCAATCAATGGCCAAAAGAACTTAAAGGATAAAGAGACACCAATTCCTTAATGATTAGGACTTGATTCCAATCTGTGGCCAAAAGAGATTAAAGGACAAAGAGACACCAATTCCTTAACGGATTAAGAGTTGATTTCCAATCAATGGCCAAAAGAACTTAAAGAACAAAGAGAAACCAATTCATTTACAGATTAAGACTTGGTTTCAATCAATGGCCAAAAGAACTTAAGGACAAAGAGACACCAATTCATTAATGATTAAGACTTGATTTCAATCAATGGCCAAAAGAACTTAAAGGACAAAGAGTAACCAATTCATTAATGGATTAAGACTTGATTTCAATCAATGGCCAAGAACTTAAGAAGGACAAAGAGACACCAATTCCTTAATGATTAAGACTTGTTTGCAATCTTTGGCCAAAAGAACCTAAAGGACAAAGAGAAACCAATTCATTATGGATTAAGACTTGATTTCAATCAATGGCCAAAAGAACTTAAAGGACAAAGAGACACCAATTCCTTAATGATTAAGGCTTGATTCCAATCTTTGGCCAATAGAACTTAAAGGACAAAGAGAAACCAATTCATTACGGATTAAGACTTGATTTCAATCAATGGCCAAAAGAAGTTAAAGGACAAAGAGAAACCAATTCATTACGGATTAAGACTTGATTTCAATCAATGGCCAAAAGAACTTAAAGGACAAAGAGACACCAATTCCTTAATGATTAGGACTTGATTCCAATCTTTGGCAAAAAGAACTTAGTGGACAAAGAGAAACCAATTG
The DNA here is from genome assembly GCA_031439585.1 of Pterocarpus macrocarpus. Taxonomy (NCBI): domain Eukaryota; kingdom Viridiplantae; phylum Streptophyta; class Magnoliopsida; order Fabales; family Fabaceae; genus Pterocarpus; species Pterocarpus macrocarpus. The sequence goes on from JAVHNN010000582.1 coordinate 502,413, forward strand.
ATGATGGAATAAGACTTGAGTTCAATCAATGGCCAAAAGAACTTAAAGGACAAAGTGAAACCAATTCATTATGGATTAAGACTTGATTTCAATCAATGGCCAAAAGAACTTAAAGGATAAAGAGACACCAATTCCTTAATGATTAGGACTTGATTCCAATCTTCGGACAAAAGAAATTAAAGGACAAAGAGAATCCAATTCATTACGGATTAAGAGTTGATTTCAATCAATGGCCAAAAGAACTTAAAGGACAAAGAGAAACCAATTCATTACGGATTAAGACTTGATTTCAATCAATGGCCAAAAGAACTTAAAGGACAAAGAGACACTAATTCCTTAATGATTAGGACTTCTTTCCAATCTTTGGCCAAAAGAACTTAGAGGACAAAGAGAAACCAATTCATTACGGATTAAGACTTGATTTCAATCAATGGCCAAAAGAACTTAAAGGACAAACAGACACCAATTCCTTAATGATTAGGACTTGATTCCAATCTTTGGCCAAAAGAACCTAAAGGACAAAGAGAAACCAATTCATTATGGATTAAGACTTGATTTCAATCAATGGCCAAAAGAAGTTAAAGGACAAAGAGACACTAATTCCTTAATGATTAGGACTTCTTTCCAATCTTTGGCCAAAAGAACTTAAAGGACAAAGAGAAACCAATTCATTATGGATTAAGACTTGATTTCAATGAATGGCCAAAAGAACTTAAAGGACAAAGAGAAACCAATTCATTACAGATTAAGACTTGATTTCAATCAATGGCCAAAAGAACTTAAAGGACAAAGAGACACCAATTCCTTAATGATTAGGACTTGATTCCAATCTTTGGCCAAAAGAACTTAGTGGACAAAGAGAAACCAATTGATGATGGAATAAGACTTGAGTTCAATCAATGGCCAAAAGAACTTAAAGGACAAAGAGAAACCAATTCATTACGGATTAAGACTTGATTTCAATCAATGCCCAAAAGAACTTAAAGGACAAAGAGACACCAATTCCTTAATGATTAGGACTTGATTCCAATCTTTGGCCAAAAGAACTTAGTGGACAAAGAGAAACCAATTGATGATGGAATAAGACTTGAGTTCAATCAATGGCCAAAACAACTTAAAGGACAAATTCATTGCGGATTAATACTTGATTTCAATCAATGGCCAAAAGAACTTAAAGGATAAAGAGACACCAATTCCTTAATGATTAAGGCTTGATTCCAATCTTTGGCTAGAAGAACTTAATGGACAAAGTGAAACCAATTCATTATGGATTAAGACTTGATTTCAATCAATGGCCAAAAGAAGTTAAAGGACAAAGAGAAACCAATTTCATTACGGATTAAGACTTGATTTCAATCAATGGCCAAAAGAACTTAAAGGACAAACAGACACCAATTCCTTAATGATTAGGACTTGATTCCAATCTTTGGCCAAAAGAACCTAAAGGACAAAGAGAAACCAATTCATTATGGATTAAGACTTGATTTCAATCAATGGCCAAAAGAAGTTAAAGGACAAAGAGACACTAATTCCTTAATGATTAGGACTTCTTTCCAATCTTTGGCCAAAAGAACTTAAAGGACAAAGAGAAACCAATTCATTACGGATTAAAGCGTGATTTCAATGAATGGCCAAAAGAACTTAAAGGACAAATTCATTACGGATTAAGACTTGATTTCAATCAATGGCCAAAAGAACTTAAAGGACAAAGAGACACCAATTCCTTAATGATTAAGGCTTGATTCCAATCTTTGGCCAGAAGAACTTAATGGACAAAGTGAAACCAATTCATTATGGATTAAGACTTGATTTCAATCAATGGCCAAAAGAAGTTAAAGGACAAAGAGAAACCAATTTCATTACGGATTAAGACTTGATTTCAATCAATGGCCAAAAGAACTTAAAGGACAAACAGACACTAATTCCTTAATGATTAGGACCTGATTCCAATCTTTGGCCAAAAGAACCTGAAGGACAAAGAGAAACCAATTCATTATGGATTAAGACTTGATTTAAATCAATGGCCAAAAGAAGTTAAAGGACAAAGAGACACTAATTCCTTAATGATTAGGACTTCTTTCCAATCTTTGGCCAAAAGAACTTAAAGGACAAAGAGAAACCAATTCATTACGGATTAAAGCGTGATTTCAATGAATTGCCAAAAGAACTTAAAGGACAAAGGGAAACCAATTCATTACGGATTAAGACCTGATTTCAATCAATGGCCAAAAGAACTTAAAGGACAAAGAGACACCAATTCCTTAATGATTAGGACTTGATTCCAATCTTTGGCCAAAAGAACTTAGTGGACAAAGAGAAACCAATTGATGATGGAATAAGACTTGAGTTCAATCAATGGCCAAAGAAGTTAAGGACAAAGAGAGACACCAATTCCTTAATGATTAGGACTTGATTTCAATCTTTGGCAAGAAGAACTTAAAGGACAAAGAGAAACCAATTCATTACGGATTAAGACTTGATTTCAATCAATGGCCAAAAGAACTTAAAGGACAAAGAGACACCAATTCCTTAATGATTAGGACTTGATTCCAATCTTTGGCCAAAAGAACTTAGTGGACAAAGAGAAACCAATTGATGATGGAATAAGACTTGAGTTCAATCAATGGCCAAAAGAACTTAAATGACAAAGAGAAACCAATTCCTTAATGATTAAGGCTTGATTCCAATCAATGGCCAAAAGAACTTAAAGGACAAAGAGACACCAATTCTTTAATGATTAAGGCTTGATTCCAATCCTTGGCCAGAAGAACTTAAAGGACAAAGAGAAACCAATTCATTATGGATTAAGACTTGATTTCAATCAATGGCCAAAAGAAGTTAACGGACAAAGAGAAACCAATTCATTACGGATTAAGACTTGATTTCAATCAATGGCCAAAAGAACTTAAAGGACAAAGAGACACCAATTCCTTAATGATTAGGACTTGATTCCAATCTTTGGCCAAAAGAACTTAGTGGACAAAGAGAAACCAATTGATGATGGAATAAGACTTGAGTTCAATGAATGGCCAAAACAACTTAAAGGACAAAGAGAAACTAATTCATTACAGATTAAGACTTGATTTCAATCAATGGCCAAAAGAACTTAAAGGACAATGAGACACCAATTCCTTAATGATTAAGGCTTGATTCCAATCTTTGGCCAGAAGAACTTAATGGACAAAGTGAAACCAATTCATTATGGATTAAGACTTGATTTCAATCAATGGCCAAAGAACTTAAAGGATAAAGAGACACCAATTCCTTAATGATTAGGACTTGATTCCAATCTTTGGCCAAAAGAAATTAAAGGACAAAGAGAATCCAATTCATTACGGATTAAGAGTTGATTTCAATCAATGGCCAAAAGAAGTTAAAGAACAAAGAGAAACCAATTCATTACAGTTAAGACTTGGTTTCAATCAATGGCAAAGAAGTTAAAGGACAAAGAGACACTAATTCCTTAATGATTAGGACTTCTTTCCAATCTTTGGCCAAAAGAACTTAAAGGACAAAGAGAAACCAATTCATTACGGATTAAAGCGTGATTTCAATCAATGGCCAAAAGAACTTAAAGGACAAACAGACACCAATTCCTTAATGATTAGGACTTGATTCCAATCTTTGGCCAAAAGAACCTAAAGGACAAAGAGAAACCAATTCATTATGGATTAAGACTTGATTTCAATCAATGGCCAAAAGAAGTTAAAGGACAAAGAGACACCAATTCCTTAATGATTAGGACTTGATTCCAATCTTTGGCCAAAAGAACTTAAAGGACAAAGAGAAACCAATTCATTACGGATTAAAGCGTGATTTCAATGAATGGCCAAAAGAACTTAAAGGACAAAGGGAAACCAATTCATTACGGATTAAGACTTGATTTCAATCAATGGCCAAAAGAACTTAAAGGACAAAGAGACACCAATTCCTTAATGATTAGGACTTGATTCCAATCTTTGGCCAAAAGAACTTAGTGGACAAAGAGAAACCAATTGATGATGGAATAAGACTTGAGTTCAATCAATGGCCAAAAGAACTTAAAGGACAAAGAGAAACCAATTCATTACGGATTAAGACTTGATTTCAATCAATGCCCAAAAGAACTTAAAGGACAAACAGACACCAATTCCTTAATGATTAGGACTTGATTCCAATCTTTGGCAAAAAGAACTTAGTGGACAAAGAGAAACCAATTGATGATGGAATAAGACTTGAGTTCAATCAATGGCCAAAAGAACTTAAAGGACAAATTCATTACGGATTAATACTTGATTTCAATCAATGGCCAAAAGAACTTAAAGGACAAAGAGACACCAATTCCTTAATGATTAAGGCTTGATTCCAATCTTTGGCCAGAAGAACTTAATGGACAAAGTGAAACCAATTCATTATGGATTAAGACTTGATTTCAATCAATGGCCAAAAGAAGTTAAAGGACAAAGAGAAACCAATTTCATTACGGATTAAGACTTGATTTCAATCAATGGCCAAAAGAACTTAAAGGACAAACAGACACCAATTCCTTAATGATTAGGACTTGATTCCAATCTTTGGCCAAAAGAACCTAAAGGACAAAGAGAAACCAATTCATTATGGATTAAGACTTGATTTCAATCAATGGCCAAAAGAAGTTAAAGGACAAAGAGACACTAATTCCTTAATGATTAAGGCTTGATTCCAATCTTTGGCCAGAAGAACTTAAAGGACAAAGAGAAACCAATTCATTATGGATTAAGACTTGATTTCAATCAATGGCCAAAAGAACTTAAAGGACAAATTCATTACGGATTAAGACTTGATTTCAATCAATGGCCAAAAGAACTTAAAGGACAAAGAGACACCAATTCCTTAATGATTAAGGCTTGATTCCAATCTTTGGCCGGAAGAACTTAATGGACAAAGTGAAACCAATTCATTATGGATTAAGACTTGATTTCAATCAATGGCCAAAAGAAGTTAAAGGACAAAGAGAAACCAATTTCATTACGGATTAAGACTTGATTTCAATCAATGGCCAAAAGAACTTAAAGGACAAACAGACACTAATTCCTTAATGATTAGGACTTGATTCCAATCTTTTGGGAAGAACACTAAGGACAAAGAGAAACCAATTCATTATGGATTAAGACTTGATTTAAATCAATGGCCAAAAGAAGTTAAAGGACAAAGAGACACTAATTCCTTAATGATTAGGACTTCTTTCCAATCTTTGGCCAAAAGAACTTAAAGGACAAAGAGAAACCAATTCATTACGGATTAAGACTTGATTTCAATGAATGGCCAAAAGAACTTATAGGACAAAGGGAAACCAATTCATTACGGATTAAGAGTTGATTTCAATCAATGGCCAAAAGAACTTAAAGGACAAAGAGACACCAATTCCTTAATGATTAGGACTTGATTCCAATCTTTGGCCAAAAGAACTTAGTGGACAAAGAGAAACCAATTGATGATGGAATAAGACTTGAGTTCAATCAATGGCCAAAAGAACTTAAAGGACAAAGAGAAACCAATTCATTACGGATTAAGACTTGATTTCAATCAATGGCCAAAAGAACTTAAAGGACAAAGAGACACCAATTCCTTAATGATTAGGACTTGATTCCAATCTTTGGCCAAATGAACTTAGTGGACAAAGAGAAACCAATTGATGATGGAATAAGACTTGAGTTCAATCAATGGCCAAAAGAACTTAAATGACAAAGAGAAACCAATTCCTTAATGATTAAGGCTTGATTCCAATCCTTGGCCAGAAGAACTTAAAGGACAAAGAGAAACCAATTCATTATGGATTAAGACTTGATTTCAATCAATGGCCAAAAGAAGTTAACGGACAAAGAGAAACCAATTCATTACGGATTAAGACTTGATTTCAATCAATGGCCAAAAGAACTTAAAGGACAAAGAGACACCAATTCCTTAATGATTAGGACTTGATTCCAATCTTTGGCCAAAAGAACTTAGTGGACAAAGAGAAACCAATTGATGATGGAATAAGACTTGAGTTCAATGAATGGCCAAAACAACTTAAAGGACAAAGAGAAACCAATTCATTACAGATTAAGACTTGATTTCAATCAATGGCCAAAAGAACTTAAAGGACAAAGAGACACCAATTCCTTAATGATTAAGGCTTGATTCCAATCTTTGGCCAGAAGAACTTAATGGACAAAGTGAAACCAATTCATTATGGATTAAGACTTGATTTCAATCAATGGCCAAAAGAACTTAAAGGATAAAGAGACACCAATTCCTTAATGATTAGGACTTGATTCCAATCTTCGGACAAAAGAAATTAAAGGACAAAGAGAATCCAATTCATTACGGATTAAGAGTTGATTTCAATCAATGGCCAAAAGAAGTTAAAGAACAAAGAGAAACCAATTCATTACGGATTAAGACTTGGTTTCAATCAATGGCCAAAAGAAGTTAAAGGACAAAGAGACACTAATTCCTTAATGATTAGGACTTCTTTCCAATTTTTGGCCAAAAGAACTTAGAGGACAAAGAGTAACCAATTCATTACGGATTAAAGCGTGATTTCAATCAATGGCCAAAAGAACTTAAAGGACAAACAGACACCAATTCCTTAATGATTAGGACTTGATTCCAATCTTTGGCCAAAAGAACCTAAAGGACAAAGAGAAACCAATTCATTATGGATTAAGACTTGATTTCAATCAATGGCCAAAAGAAGTTAAAGGACAAAGAGACACTAATTCCTTAATGATTAGGACTTCTTTCCAATCTTTGGCCAAAAGAACTTAAAGGACAAAGAGAAACCAATTCATTACGGATTAAAGCGTGATTTCAATGAATGGCCAAAAGAACTTAAAGGACAAAGGGAAACCAATTCATTACGGATTAAGACTTGATTTCAATCAATGGCCAAAAGAACTTAAAGGACAAAGAGACACCAATTCCTTAATGATTAGGACTTGATTCCAATCTTTGGCCAAAAGAACTTAGTGGACAAAGAGAAACCAATTGATGATGGAATAAGACTTGAGTTCAATCAATGGCCAAAAGAACTTAAAGGACAGAGTTCAATCAATGGCCAAAAGAACTTAAAGGACAAAGAGACACCAATTCCTTAATGATTAGGACTTGATTCCAATCTTTGGCCAAAAGAACTTAGTGGACAAAGAGAAACCAATTCATTACGGATTAAGACTTGATTTCAATCAATGGCCAAAAGAACTTAAAGGACAAAGAGACACCAATTCCTTAATGATTTAGGCTTGATTTCAATCAATGGCCAAAAAGAACTTAAAGGACAAAGAGACACCAATTCATTAATGATTAAGACTTGATTTCAATCTTTGGCCAAGAACTTAAAGGACAAAGAGAAACCAATTCATTATGGATTAAGACTTGATTTCAATCAATGGCCAAAAGAACTTAAAGGACAAACAGACACCAATTCCTTAACGTTTAGGACTTGATTTCAATCAATGGCCTAAACAACTTAAAGGACAAAGAGAAACCAATTCATTATGGATTATGACTTGTTTTCAATCAATGGCCAAAAGAACTTAAACGACAAACAGAAACCAATTCATTATAGATTAAGACTTGATTTCAATCAATGGCCAAAAGAACTTAAAGGACAAAGAGACACCAATTCCTTAATGATTAGGACTTGATTCCAATCTTTGGCCAAAAGAACTTAAAGGACAAAGAGAAACCAATTCATTATGGATTAAGACTTGATTTCAATCAATGGCCAAAAGAACTTAAAGGACAAAGAGACACTAAGTCCTTAATGATTAAGACGTGATTTCAATCAATGGCCAAAAGAACTTAAAGGACAAAGAGAAACCAATTCATTATGGATTAAGACTTGATTTCAATCAATGGCCAAAAGAACTTAAAGGACAAAGAGAAACCAATTCATTATGGATTAAGACTTGATTTCAATCAATGGCCAAAATAAGTTAAAGGACAAAGAGACACCAATTCTTTAACGATTAAGGCTTGATTTCAATCTTTGGCTAGAAGAACTTAAAGGACAAAGAGAAACCAATTCATTATGGATTAAGACTTGATTTCAATCAATGGCCAAAAGAACTTAAAGGACAAAGAGAAACCAATTCATTACGGATTAAGACTTGATTTCAATCAATGGCCAAAAGAACTTAAAGGACAAAGAGACACCAATTCCTTAATGATTAGGACTTGATTTCAATCTTTGGCAAGAAGAACTTAAAGGACAAAGTGTAACCAAATACTCAAGGATTAAGACTTGATTCCAATCAATGGCCAAAAGAACTTAAAGGACAAAGGGAAACCAATTCATTACAGATTAAGACTTGATGTAAATCAATGGCCAAAAGAACTTAAAGGACAAATGGAAACCAATTTCTTAATGACTATGACTTGATTTCAATATTTGGCCAAAAGAACTTGCAGGACAAAGAGAAACCAATTCATTATGGATTAAGATTTGATTTCGATCCATGGCCAAAAGAACGAAAAGGACAAAGAGACACCAATTCCTTAATGATTAAGACTTAATTTCAATCAATGGCCAAAAGAACTCAAAGGACAAAGAGACACCAATTCCATCATGATTAAGACTAGATTTCAATCTTTGGCCAAAAGAACTTAAAAGACAAAGAGAAACCAATTCATTATAGATTAAGACTTCATTCCAATCAATGGCCAAAAGAACTTAAAGGTCAAAGAGAAACCAATTAGCTAATGATTAAGACTTGATTCCAATATTTGGCCAAAAGAACTTAAAGGACAAAGAGAACCCAATTCCTGAACGATTAAGACTTAAATCCAATCTTTGTCCAAAAGAACTTGAGGGACAAAGAGAATCCAATTTACTACGGATTAAGACATGATTCCAATCAATGGCCAAAAGAACTTAAAGGTCAAAGAGAAACCAATTTGCTAATGATTAAGACTTGATTCCAATATTTGGCCAAAAGAACTTAAAGGACAAAGAGAACCCAATTCATTAATGGATTAAGACTTGATTTCAATCAATGGCCAAAAGAACTTAAAAGACAAAGAGAAACCAATTCATTACGGATTAAGACTTGATTCCAATCAATGGCCAAAAGAACTTAAAGGACAAAGAGAAACCAATTCCTTAATGATTAAGACTTGATTCCAATCAATGGCCAAAAGAACTTAAAGGACAAAGAGAAACCAGTTCATTAGTAAATAAGACTTGATTTTAATCAATGGCCAAAAGAACTTAAAGGAGAATGAGAAACCAATTCCTTTTGGATTAAGACTTGATTTCAATCAATGGCCAAAAGAACTTAAAGGACAAAGAGACACCAATTCCTTAATGATTAAGGCTTGATTCCAATCTTTGGCCAGAAGAACTTAAAGGACAAAGAGAAACCAATTCATTATGGATTAAGACTTGATTTCAATCAATGGCCAAAAGAACTTAAAGGACAAAGAGAAACAAATTCCTTAATGATTAGGACTTGATTCCAATCTTTGGCCCGAAGAACTTAAAGGACAAAGAGAAACCAATTCATTATGGATTAAGACTTGATTTCAATCAATGGCCAAAAGAACTTAAAGGACAAAGGGAAACCAATTCATTACAGATTAAGACTTGATTTCAATCAATGGCAAAAGAACTTAAAGGACAAAGAGACACCAATTCCTTAATGATTAGGACTTGATTCCAATCTTTGGCCAAAAGAACTTAAAGGACAAAGAGAAACCAATTCATTACGGATTAAGACTTGATTTCAATCAATGGCCAAAAGAACTTAAAGGACAAAGAGACACCAATTCATCAAGGATTAACACTTGATTTCAATCAATGGCCAAAAGAACTTAAAGGACAAAGAGACACCAATTCCTTAATGATTAAGACTTGATTTCAATCTTTGCCAAAAGAACTTAAATTACAAAGAGAAACCAATTCATTATGGAATAAGACTTGATTTCAATCAATGGCCAAAAGAACTTAAAGGACAAAGAGAAACCAATTCCTTAATGATTAAGAATTGATTCCAATCAATGGCCAAAGAACTTAAAGGACAAAGAGAAACCAATTCATTATGGATTAAGACTTGATTTCAATCAAAGGCCAAAAGAATTTAAAGGATAAAGAGAAACCAATTCATTATGGATTAAGACTTGATTTCAATCAATGGCCAAAAGAACTTAAAGTACAAAGAGACTCCAATTCTTTAATGATTAAGGCTTGATTCCAATCTTTGGCCAGAAGAACTTAAAGGACAAAGAGAAGCCAATTCATTATGGATTAAGACTTGATTTCAATCAATGGCCAAAAGAACTTAAAGGATAAAGAGACACCAATTCATTACAGAATAAGACTTGATTTCAATCAATGGCCAAAAGAACTTAAAGAACAAAGAGACACCAATTCCTTAATGATTAGGACTTGGTTCCAATCAATGGCAAAAAGAAGTTAAAGGACAAAGAGAAACAAATTCATTACGGATTAAGACTTGATTTCAATCAATGGCCAAAGAATTTAAAGGACAAAGAGACACCAATTCCTTAATGATTAAGGCTTGATTCCAATCTTTGGCTAGAAGAACTTAAAGGACAAAGTGAAACCAATTCATTATGGATTAAGACTTGATTTCAATCAATGGCCAAAAGAACTTAAAGGACAAAGAGAAACCAATTCGTGACGGATTAAGACTTGATTTCAATCAATAGCCAAAGGAACTTAAGTGACAAAGAGACACTGATTCCTTAATGATTAAGACTTCATTCCAATCTTTGGCCAGAAGAACTTAAAGGACAAAGAGAAACCAATTCATTACGGATTAAGACTTGATTTCAATCAATGGCCAAAAGAACTTAAAGGACAAAGAGACACCAATTCCTTAATGATTAAGACTTGATTTCTATCAATGGCCAAAACAACTTAAAGGACAAAGAGAAACCAATTCATTGCGGATTAAGACTTGATTCCGATCGATGGCCAAAAAGAACTTAAAGGACAAAGAGAAATCAATTCCTTAATGATTAAGACTTCATTTCAATTAATGGCCAAAAGAACTTAAAGGACAAAGAGACACCAATTCCTTAATGATTAAGACTTGATTCCAATCTTTGGCCAAAAGAAATCAAAGGACAAAGAGAAACCAATTCATGATGGAAAAAGACTTGAGTTCAATCAATGGCCAAAAGAACTTAAAGGACAAAGAGAAACCAATTCATTACGGTTAAGACTTGATTTCAATCAATGGCCAAAAGAACTTAAAGGACAAAGAGACACCAATTCCTTAATGTTTAGGACTTGATTCCAATCTTTGGCCGAAAGAACTTAGTGGACAAAGAGAAACCAATTCATTACGGATTAAGACTTGATTTCAATCAATGGCCAAAAGAACTTAAAGGACAAAGACAAACCAATTCATTAAGGAATAACACTTGATTTCAATCAATGGCCAAAAGAACTTAAAGGACAAAGAGAAACCAATTCATTAAGGACTAAGACTTGAGTTCAATCAATGGCCAAAACAACTTAAAGGACAAAGAGAAACCAATTCATTATGGATTAAGACTTGATTTCAATCAATGGCCAAAAGAACTTAAAGGACAAAGAGACACCAATTCCTTAATGATTAGGACTTGATTCCAATCTTTGGCCAAAAGAACTTAAAGGACAAAGAGAAACCAATTCATTGCGGATTAAGACTTGATTCCGATCGATGGCCAAAAAGAACTTAAAGGACAAAGAGAAATGAATTCCTTAATGATTAAGACTTGGCTCCAATCAATGGCCAAAACAACTTAAAGGACAAAGGGAAACCAATTCATTAATGATTTAAGACTTGATTTCAATCAATGGCCAGAAGAACTTAAAGGACAAAGAGACACCAATTCCTTAATAATTAAGACTTGACTCCAATCTTTAGCCGAAAGAACATAAAGGACAAATACAAACCAATTCATTATGGATTAAGACTTGATTCCAATGAATAGCCAAAAGAACTTAAAGGACAAAGAGAAACCAATTCATTACGGATTAAGACTTCATTTCAATTAATGGCCAAAAGAACTTAAAGGACAAAGAGACACCAATTCCTTAATGATTAAGACTTGATTCCAATCTTTGGCCATAAGGACTTAAAGGACAAAGAGAAACCAATTCGTTATGGATTAAGACTTGATTTCAATCGATGGCCAAAATAACTTAAAGGACAAAGAGAAACCAATTCCTTAATGATTAAGACTTGATTTCAATCTTTGGCCAAAAGAACTTAATGGACAAAGAGAAACCAATTCATTATGGATTAAAACTTGATTTCAATCAATGGCCAAAGGAACTTAAAGGACAAAGAGAAACCAACTCCTTAATGACTAAGACTTGATTCCAATCTTTGACCAAAAGAACTTAAAGGACAAAGAAACACCAATTCCTTAATGATTAAGACTTGAGTTCAATCAATGGCCAAAACAACTTAAAGGACAAAGAGAAACCAATTCATTATGGATTAAGACTTGATTTCAATCAATGGCCAAAAGAACTTAAAGGATAAAGAGACACCAATTCATTAATGATTAAGACTTGATTTCAATCAATGGCCAAAAGAACTTAAAGGACAAAGAGAAACCAATTCATTATGGATTAAGACTTGATTTCAATCAATGGCCAAAAGAAGTTAAAGGACAAAGAGACACCAATTCCTTAATGATTAAGACTTGGTTCCAATCTTTGGCCAAAAGAACTTAAAGGACAAAGAGAAACCAATTCATTAATGGATTAAGACTTGATTTCAATCAATGGCCAAAGAACTTAAAGGACAAAGAGAAACCAATTCATTACAGATTAAGACTTGATTTCAATCAATGGCCAAAAGAACTTAAAGGACAAAGGGAATCCAATCCATTATGGATTAAGACTTGATTTCAATCAATGGCCAAAAGAACTTAAAGGACAAAAGAGAAACCAATTCATTACGGATTAAGACTTGATTTCAATCAATGGCCAAAAGAACTTAAAGGACAAAGAGACACCAACTCCTTAATGATTAAGGCTTGATTCCAATCTTTGGCCAGAAGAACTTAAAGGACAAAGAGAAACCGATTCATTATGGATTAAGACTTAGTTCCAATCAATTGCCAAAGAACTTAAAGGACGAAGAGAAACCAATTCCTCAATGAAAAAGACTTGATTTCAATCTTGGGCCAAATGAACTTAAAGGACAAACAGACACCAATTCCTTAATGATTAGGACTTGATTCCAATCTTTGGCCAAACGAACTTAAAGGACAAAGAGAAACCAATTCATTATGGATTAAGACATGATTTCAATCAATGGCCAAAAGAAGTTAAAGGACAAAGAGACACCAATTCCTTAATGATTAAGACTTCTTTCCAATCAATGGCCAAAAGAACTTAAAGGACAAAGAGAAACCAATTCATTATGGATTAAGACTTGATTTCAATCAATGGCCAAAAGAAGTTAAAGGACAAAGAGACACCAATTCATTACGGATTAAGACTTGATTTCAATCAAGGGCCAAATGAACTTAAAGGACAAACAGACACCAATTCCTTAATGATTAGGACTTGATTCCAATCTTTGGCCAAAAGAACTTAAAGGACAAAGAGAAACCAATTCATTATGGATTAAGACTTGATTTCAATCAATGGCCAAAAGAACTTAAAGGACAAAGAGAAACCAATTCATTACGGATTAAGACTTGATTTCAATCAATGGCCAAAAGAACTTAAGGACAAAGAGAAATCAATTCGTTAATTGTTAAGACTTGATTCCAATCTTTGGCCAAAAGAACATAGAGGACAAAGAGAACCAATTCGTGACGGATTAAGACTTGATTTCAATCAATAGCCGAAAGAACTTAAGTGACAAAGAGACACTGATTCCTTAATGATTAAGACTTGATTTCAATCAATGGCCAACGGAACTTAAATTACAAAAAGAAACCAATTCATTAACGACTAAGACTTGATTCCAATCTTTGGCCAAAAGAACTTAGTGGACAAAGAGAAACCAATTCATTACGGATTAAGACTTGAGTTCAATCAATGGCCAAAAGAACTTAAATGACAAAGAGACACCAATTTCATTCTGATTAAGACTTGATTTCAATCAATGGCCAAAAGAACTTAAAGGACAAAGAGAAGCCAATTCCTTAATGGATTGAAGACTTGAGTTCAATCTTTGGCCAAAGAACTTAAAGGACAAAGAGAAAACAATTCATTACGGATTAAGACTTGATTTCAATCAATGGCCAAAAGAACTTAAAGGACAAAGAGACACGCAATTCATTAATGATTAAGACTTGATTCCAATCTTTGGCCAAAAGATCTTAAAGGACAAAGAGAAACCAATTCATTATGGATTAAGACTTGATTTCAATCAATGGCCAAAAGAACTTAAAGGACAAAGAGAAACCAATTCATTACGGATTAAGACTTGATTTCAATCAATGGCCAAAAGAACTTAAAAGAGAAAGAGAATCCAATTCCTTAATGATTAAGACTTGGTGGCAGTCAATGGCCAAAAGAACTTAAAGGACAAAGAGAAACCAATTCATTAATGATTAAGACATGTTTGCAATCAATGGCCAAAAGAACTTAAAGGACAAAGAGACACCAATTCCTTAATGATTAAGGCTTGATTCCAATCTTTGGCCAAAGAACTTAAAGGACAAAGAGAAACCAATTCATTAATGCATTAAGACTTGATTTCAATCAATGGCCAAAAGAACTTAAAGGACAAAGAGAAACCAATTCATTAATGGATTAAGACTTGATTTCAATCAATGGCCAAAAAGAACTTAAAGGACAAAGTGAAACCAATTCATTATGGATTAAGGCTTGATTTCAATCAATGGCCAAAAGAACTTAAAGGACAAAGAGAAACCAATTCATTATGGATTAAGACTTGATTTCAATCAATGGCCAAAAGAACTTAAAGGACAAAGAGACACCAATTCCTTAATGATTAGGACTTGATTCCAATCTTTGGCCAAAAGAACTTAATGGACAAAGAGAAACCAATTCATTGATGGAATAAGACTTGATTTCAATCAATGGCCAAAGAACTTAAAGGACAAAAGAGGACATATAAACCAAAGAGACACCAATTCCTTAATGATTAAGGCTTGATTCCAATCTTTGGCCAAAAAAGAACTTAAGGACAAAGAGAAACCTATTCATTATGGATTAAGACTTGATTTCAATCAATGGCCAAAAGAACTTAAAGGACAAAGAGACACTAAGTCCTTAATGATTAAGGCTTGATTTCAATCAATGGCCAAAAGAACTTAAAGGACAAAGGGAAACCAATTCATTACGGATTAAGACTTGATTTCAATCACCTGCCAAAGAACTTAAAGGACAAAGAGTACCAATTCCTTAATGATTGAGACTTGATTCCAATCTTTGGCCAAAAAGAACTTAAAAGACAAAGAGAAACCAATTCATTCACGGATTAAGACTTGATTTCAATCAATGGCCAAAAGAACTTAAAGGACAAAAGAGACACCAATTCTTTAATGATTAAGGCTTGATTCCAATCTTTGAGCCAAAGAACTTAAAGGACAAAGAGAAAACCAATTCATTATGGATTAAGACTTGATTTCAATCAATGGCCAAAAAGAATTTAAAGGACAAAGAGACACCAATTTCTTAATGATTAGGGCTTGATTCCAATCAATTGTACAAAAGAACTTAAAGGACAAAGAGAAACCAATTCATTACTGGATTAAGACTTGATTCAATCTTTGGCCAAAAGAACTTAAAGGACAAAGAGAAACCAATTCATTAATGGATTAGACTTGATTTCAATCAATGGCCAAAAGAACTTAAAGGACAAAGAGACACCAATTCATTAATGGATTAAGACTTGATTTCAATCAATGGCCAAAAGAACAAGGACAAAGAGAAACCAATTCATTAATGATTAAGGCTTGATTTCAATCTTTGGCCAAGAAGAACTTAAAGGACAAAGAGAAACCAATTCATTATGGATTAAGACTTGATTTCAATCAATGGCCAAAAGAACTTAAAGGACAAAAAGAGAAACCAATTCATTAATGGATTAAGACTTGATTTCAATCAATGGCCAAAAAGAACTTAAAGGACAAAGAAAACCCAATTCATTATGGAATAAGACGAGATTTCAATCAATGGCCAAAAGAACTTAAAGGACAAAGAGAAACCAATTCATTACAGTTTAAGACTTGATTTCAATCAATGGCCAACAGAACTTAAAGGACAAAGTGACTCCAATTCCTTAATGATTAGGACTTGATTTCAATCAATGGCCAAAGAACTTAAAGTGACAAAGAGAAACCAATTCATTCTACGGATTAAGACTTGATTTCAATCAATGGCCAAAAGAACTTAAGGACAAAGAGAAACCAATTCATTAATGGATTAAGACTTGATTTCAATCAATGGCCAAAAAACTTAAAGGACAAAGAGACACCAATTCCTTAATGATTAAGACTTGATTTCAATCAATGGCCAAAAAGAACTTAAAGGACAAAGAGAAACCAATTCATTCACAGTTAAGACTTGATTTCAATCAATGGCCAAAAGAACTTAAGGACAAAGAGAAACCAATTCATTAATGATTAAGACTTGATTTCAATCAATGGCCAAAAAAGAACTTAAAGGACAAAAGAGACACCAATTCATTAATGGATTAAGACTTGATTTCAATCAATGGCCAAAAGAACTTAAAGGACAAAGAGAATCCAATTCATTACGGATTAAGACTTGATTTCAATCAATGGCCAAAAGAACTTAAAGGACAAAGCGACACCAATTCCTTAATGACTAGGACTTGATTTAAATCAATGGCCAAAAGAACTTAAAGGACAAAGAGACACCAATTCCTACATGGAATAAGACTTGATTTCAATCAATGGCCAAAAAGAACTTAAAGGACAAAGAGACACCAATTCATTATGGATTAAGACTTGATTCCAATCAATGGCCAAAAGAACTTAATGGACAAAGAGAAACCAATTCATTATGGATTAAGACTTGATTTCAATCAATGCCAAAAGAACTTAAAGGGACAAAGAGAAACCAATTCATTACGGATTAAGACTTGATTTCAATCAAAGGCCAAAAGAACTTAAAGGACAAAGAGACACCAATTCCTTAATGATTAGGACTTGATTCCAATCTTTGGCCAAAAGAACTTAAAGGACAAAGAGAAACCAATTCATTACGGATTAAGACTTGATTTAAACCAATGGCCAAAAGAACTTAAAGGACAAAGAGACACCAATTCCTTAATGATTAAGACTTGATTCCAATCTTTGGCCAAAAGAACTAAAAGGACAAAGAGAAACCAATTCATTCACGGATTAAGACTTGATTTCAATCAATAGCCAAAGAACTTAAGGACAAAGAGACACCAATTCATTAATATGGATTAAGACTTGATTCAATCAATGGCCAAAAAGAACTTAAAGGACAAGAGAAACCAATTCCTTAATGATTAAAGACT
>JAVHNN010000582.1:520377-563556 GCA_031439585.1 Pterocarpus macrocarpus
TTCAATCAATGGCCAAAAAAACATAAGGGAAAAAGAGAAACCAATTCATTAATGATTAAGACTTGATTTCAATCAATGGCCAAAAGAACTTAAAGGACAAAGAGAAACCAATTCATTATGGATTAAGGCTTGATTTCAATCAATGGCCAAAAGAACTTAAAGGACAAAGAGACACCAATTCCTTAATGATTAAGGCTTGATTCCAATCTTTGGCCTTAAGAACTTAATGGACAAAGTGAAACCAATTCATTATGGATTAAGACTTGATTTCAATCAATGGCCAAAAGAAGTTAAAGGACAAAGAGAAACCAATTCATTACGGATTAAGACTTGATTTCAATCAATGGCCAAAAGAACTTAAAGGACAAAGAGACACCAATTCCTTAATGATTAGGACTTGATTCCAATCTTTGGCCAAAAGAACTTAAAGGACAAAGAGAAACCAATTCATTACGGATTAAGACTTGATTTCAATCAATGGCCAAAAGAAGTTAAAGGACAAAGAGAAACCAATTCATTACTGATTAAGACTTGATTTCAATCAATGGCCAAAAGAACTTAAAGGACAAAGAGACACCAATTCCTTAATGATTAGGATTGGATTCCAATCTTTGGCCAAAAGAACTTAAAGGACAAAGAGAAACCAATTCATTACGGATTAAGACTTGATTTCAATCAATGGCCTAAACAAATTAAAGGACAAAGAGACACCAATTCATTACGGATTAAGACTTGATTTCAATCAAGGGCCAAATGAACTTAAAGGACAAACAGACACCAATTCCTTAATGATTAGGACTTGATTCCAATCTTTGGCCAAACGAACTTAAAGGACAAAGAGAAACCAATTCATTATGGATTAAGACTTGATTTCAATCAATGGCCAAAAGAACTTAAAGGACAAAGAGACACCAATTCCTTAATGATTAGGACTTGATTCCAATCTTTGGCCAAAAGAACTTAAAGGACAAAGAGAAACCAATTCATTATGGATTAAGACTTGATTTCAATCAATGGCCAAAAGAACTTAAAGGACAAAGAGACACCAATTCCTTAATGATTAAGGCTTGATTTCAATCTTTGGCCAGAAGAACTTAAAGGACAAAGAGAAACCAATTCATTATGGATTAAGACTTGATTTCAATCAATGGCCAAAAGAACTTAAAGGACAAAGAGAAACCAATTCATAACGGATTAAGACTTGATTTCAATCAATGGCCAAAAGAACTTAAAGGACAAAGAGACACTAATTCCTTAATGATTAGGACTTGATTCCAATCTTTGGCCAAAAGAACTTAAAGGACAAAGAGAAACCAATTCATTATGGATTAAGACTTGATTTCAATCAATGGCCAAAAGAACTTAAAGGACAAAGAGAAACCAATTCATTACGGATTAAGACTTGATTTTAATCAATGGCCAAAAGAACTTAAAGGACAAAGAGACACCAATTCCTTAATGATTAAGGCTTGATTCCAATCTTTGGCCAGAAGAACTTAATGGACAAAGTGAAACCAATTCATTATGGATTAAGACTTGATTTCAATCAATGGCCAAAAGAACTTAAAGGACAAAGAGAAACCAATTCATTACGGATTAAGACTTGATTTCAATCAATGGCCAAAAGAACGTAAAGGACAAAGTGACACCAATTCCTTAATGATTAAGGATTGATCCCAATCTTTGGCCAGAAGAACTTAAAGGACAAAGAGAAACCAATTCATTATGGATTAAGACTTGATTTCAATCAATGGCCAAAAGAACTTAAAGGACAAAGAGAAACCAATTCATTACGGATTAAGACTTGATTTCAATCAATGGCCAAAAAAAACATAAAGGACAAAGAGACACCAATTCCTTAATGATTAGGACTTGATTCCAATCTTTGGCCAAAAGAACTTAAAGGACAAAGAGAAACCAATTCATTATGGATTAAGACTTGATTTCAATCAATGGCCAAAAGAACTTAAAGGACAAAGAGACACCAATTCCTTAATGATTAGGACTTGATTCCAATCTTTGGCCAAAAGAACTTAATGGACAAAGTGAAACCAATTCATTACGGATTAAGACTTGATTTCAATCAATGGCCAAAAGAACTTAAAGGACAAAGGGAAACCAATTCATTACGGATTAAGACTTGATTTCAATCAATGGCCAAAAGAACTTAAAGGACAAAGAGACACCAATTCCTTAATGATTAAGACTTGATTTCAATAAATGGCCAAAAGAACTTAGTGGACGAAGAGAAACCAATTGATGATGGAATAAGACTAGAGTTCAATCAATGGCCAAAAGAACTTAAAGGACAAAGAGAAACCAATTCATTACGGATTAAGACTTGATTTCAATCAATGGCCAAAGAAGTTAAAGGACAAAGAGACACCAATTCCTTAATGATTAAGGCTTGATTCCAATCTTTGGCCAGAAGAACTTAATGGACAAAGTGAAACCAATTCATTATGGATTAAGACTTGAT
Organism: Pterocarpus macrocarpus; assembly: GCA_031439585.1. Classification (NCBI taxonomy): domain Eukaryota; kingdom Viridiplantae; phylum Streptophyta; class Magnoliopsida; order Fabales; family Fabaceae; genus Pterocarpus; species Pterocarpus macrocarpus. Next base: position 522,857 of record JAVHNN010000582.1, read on the forward strand.
TTCAATCAATGGCCAAAAGAAGTTAAAGGACAAAGAGAAACCAATTCATTACGGATTAAGACTTGATTTCAATCAATGGCCAAAAGAACTTAAAGGACAAAGAGACACCAATTCCTTAATGATTAGGACTTGATTCCAATCTTTGGCCAAAAGAACTTAAAGGACAAAAGAGAAACCAATTCATTATGGATTAAGACTTGATTTCAATCAATGGCCAAAAGAAGTTAAAGGACAAAGAGACACCAATTCCTTAATGATTAGGACTTGATTCCAATCTTTGGCCAAAAGAACTTAAAGGACAAAGAGAAACCAATTCATTATGGATTAAGACTTGATTTCAATCAATGGCCAAAAGAACTTAAAGGACAAAGAGAAACCAATTCATTACGGATTAAGACTTGATTTCAATCAATGGCCAAAAGAACTTAAAGGACAAAGAGACACCAATTCCTTAATGATTAAGACTTGATTCCAATCTTTGGCCAAAAGAACTTAATGGACAAAGTGAAACCAATTCATTATGGATTAAGACTTGATTTCAATCAATGGCCAAAAGAAGTTAAAGGACAAAGAGAAACCAATTCATTACGGATTAAGACTTGATTTCAATCAATGGCCAAAAGAACTTAAAGGACAAAGTGACACCAATTCCTTAATGATTAAGGCTTGATTCCAATCTTTGGCCAGAAGAACTTAAAGGACAAAGAGAAACCAATTCATTATGGATTAAGACGTGATTTCAATCAATGGCCAAAACAACTTAAAGGACAATGAGAAACCAATTCATTACGGATTAAGACTTGATTTCAATCAATGGCCAAAAGAACTTAAAGGACAAAGAGACACCAATTCCTTAATGATTAGGACTTGATTCCAATCTTTGGCCAAAAAACTTAAAGGACAAAGAGAAACCAATTCATTATGGATTAAGACTTGATTTCAATCAATGGCCAAAAGAACTTAAAGGACAAAGAGACACCAATTCCTTAATGATTAGGACTTCTTTCCAATCTTTGGCCAAAAGAACTTAAAGGACAAAGAGAAACCAATTCATTACGGATTAAAGCGTGATTTCAATCAATGGCCAAAAGAACTTAAAGGACAAAGAGAAACCAATTCATTACGGATTAAGACTTGATTTCAATCAATGGCCAAAAGAACTTAAAGGACAAAGAGACACCAATTCCTTAATGATTAAGACTTGATTCCAATCTTTGGCCAAAAGAACTTAGTGGACAAAGAGAAACCAATTGATGATGGAATAAGACTTGAGTTCAATCAATGGCCAAAAGAACTTAAAGGACAAAGAGAAACCAATTCATTACGGATTAAGACTTGATTTCAATCAATGGCCAAAAAAAACTTAAAAGGCAAAGAGACACCAATTCCTTAACGATTAAGGCTTGATTCCAATCTTTGGCCAGAAGAACTTAATGGACAAAGTGAAACCAATTCATTATGGATTAAGACTTGATTTCAATCAATGGCCAAAAGAAGTTAAAGGACAAAGAGAAACCAATTCATTACGGATTAAGACTTGATTTCAATCAATGGCCAAAAGAACTTAAAGGACAAAGAGACACCAATTCCTTAATGATTAGGACTTGATTCCAATCTTTGGCCAAAAGAACTTAAAAGACAAAGAGAAACCAATTCATTACGGATTAAGACTTGATTTCAATCAATGGCCAAAAGAACGTAAAGGACAAAGAGACACCAATTCCTTAATGATTAAGGCTTGATTCCAATCTTTGGCCAGAAGAACTTAAAGGACAAAGAGAAACCAATTCATTACGGATTAAGACTTGATTTCAATCAATGGCCAAAAGAACTTAAAGGACAAAGAGAAACCAATTCATTACGGATTAAGACTTGATTTCAATCAATGGCAAAAAGAACTTAAAGGACAAAGAGACACCAATTCCTTAATGATTAAGGCTTGATTCCAATCTTTGGCCAAAAGAACTTAGTGGACAAAGAGAAACCAATTGATGATGGAATAAGACTTGAGTTCAATCAATGGCCAAAAGAACTTAAAGGACAAAGAGAAACCAATTCATTACGGATTAATACTTGATTCAATCAATACCCAAAAGAACTTAAAGGACAAAGAGACACCAATTCCTTAATGATTAAAGTTTGATTCCAATCTTTGGCCAGAAGAACTTAATGGACAAAGTGAAACCAATTCATTATGGATTAAGACTTGATTTCAATCAATGGCCAAAAGAAGTTAAAGGACAAAGAGAAACCAATTCATTACGGATTAAGGCTTGATTTTAATCAATGGCCAAAAGAACTTAAGGGACAAAGAGACACCAATTCCTTAATGATTAAGGCTTGATTCCAATCTTTGGCCAGAAGAACTTAATGGACAAAGTGAAACCAATTCTTTATGGATTAAGACTTGATTTCAATCAATGGCCAAAAGAAGTTAAAGGACAAAGAGAAACCAATTCATTACGGATTAAGACTTGATTTCAATCAACGGCCAAAAGAACGTAAAGGACAAAGTGACACCAATTCCTTAATGATTAAGGATTGATCCCAATCTTTGGCCAGAAGAACTTAAAGGACAAAGAGAAACCAATTCATTATGGATTAAGACGTGATTTCAATCAATGGCCAAAACAACTTAAAGGACAAAGAGAAACCAATTCATTACGGATTAAGACTTGATTTCAATCAATGGCCAAAAGAACTTAAAGGACAAACAGGCACCAATTCCTTAATGATTAGGACTTGATTCCAATCTTTGGCCAGAAGAACTTAAAGGACAAAGAGAAACCAATTCATTATGGATTAAGACTTGATTTCAATCAATGGCCAAAAGAAGTTAAAGGACAAAGAGACACCAATTCCTTAATGATTAGGACTTGATTCCAATCTTTGGCCAAAAGAACTTAATGGACAAAGTGAAACCAATTCATTATGGATTAAGACTTGATTTCAATCAATGGCCAAAAGAACGTAAAGGACAAAGAGACACCAATTCCTTAATGATTAAGGCTTGATTCCAATCTTTGGCCAGAAGAACTTCAAGGACAAAGAGAAACCAATTCATTATAGATTAAGACGTGATTTCAATCAATGGCCAAAACAACTTAAAGGACAAAGAGAAACCAATTCATAACGGATTAAGACTTGATTTCAATCAATGGCCAAAAGAACTTAAAGGACAAACAGACACCAATTCCTTAATGATTAGGACTTGATTCCAATCTTTGGCCAAAAGAACTTAAAGGACAAAGATAAACCAATTCATTATGGATTAAGACTTGATTTCAATCAATGGCCAAAAGAAGTTAAAGGACAAAGAGACACTAATTCCTTAATGATTAGGACTTGATTCCAATCTTTGGCCAAAAGAACTTAAAGGACAAAGAGAAACCAATTCATTACGGATTAAAGCGTGATTTCAATCAATGGCCAAAAGAACTTAAAGGACAAAGGGAAACCAATTCATTACGGATTAAGACTTGATTTCAATCAATGGCCAAAAGAACTTAAAGGACAAAGAGACACCAATTCATTACGGATTAAGACTTGATTTCAATCAATGGCCAAAAGAACTTAGTGGACAAAGAGAAACCAATTGATGATGGAATAAGACTTGAGTTCAATCAATGGCCAAAAGAACTTAAAGGACAAAGAGAAACCAATTCATTACGGATTAATACTTGATTTCAATCAATGGCCAAAAGAAGTTAAAGGACAAAGAGACACCAATTCATTAATGATTAAGGCTTGATTCCAATCTTTGGCCAGAAGAACTTAATGGACAAAGTGAAACTAATTCATTATGGATTAAGACTTGATTTCAATCAATGGCCAAAAGAAGTTAAAGGACAAAGCGAAACCAATTCATTACGGATTAAGACTTGATTTCAATCAATGGCCAAAAGAACTTAAAGGACAAAGAGACACCAATTCCTTAATGATTAGGACTTGATTCCAATCTTTGGCGAAAAGAACTTAAAAGACAAAGAGAAACCAATTCATTACGGATTAAGACTTGATTTCAATCAATGGCCAAAAGAACGTAAAGGACAAAGTGACACCAATTCCTTAATGATTAAGGCTTGATCACAATCTTTGGCCAGAAGAACTTAAAGGACAAAGAGAAACCAATTCATTACGGATTAAGACTTGATTTCAATCAATGGCCAAAAGAACTTAAAGGACAAAGAGACACCAATTCCTTAATGATTAGGACTTCTTTCCAATCTTTGGCCAAAAGAACTTAAAGGACAAAGAGAAACCAATTCATTATGGATTAAGACTTGATTTCAATCAATGGCCAAAACAACTTAAAGGACAAAGAGAAACCAATTCATTACGGATTAAGACTTGATTTCAATCAATGGCCAAAAGAACATAAAGGACAAAGAGACACCAATTCCTTAATGATTAGGACTTGATTCCAATCTTTGGCCAGAAGAACTTAATGGACAAAGTGAAACCAATTCATTATGGATTAAGACTTGATTTCAATCAATGGCCAAAAGAAGTTAAAGGACAAAGAGAAACCAATTCATTACAGATTAAGACTTGATTTCAATCAATGGCCAAAAGAACTTAAAGGACAAAGAGACACCAATTCCTTAATGATTAAGGCTTGATTCCAATCTTTGGCCAGAAGAAATTCAAGGACAAAGGGAAATCTATTCATTATGGATTAAGACGTGATTTCAATCAATAGCCAAAACAACTTTAAGGACAAAGAGAAACCAATTCATTACGGATTAAGACTTGATTTCAATCAATGGCCAAAAGAACTTAAAGGACAAACAGACACCAATTCCTTAATGATTAGGACTTGATTCCAATCTTTGGCCCAAAGAACTTAAAGGACAAAGAGAAACCAATTCATTATGGATTAAGACTTGATTTCAATCAATGGCCAAAAGAAGTTAAAGGACAAAGAGACACTAATTCCTTAATGATTAGGACTTCTTTCCAATCTTTGGCCAAAAGATCTTAAAGGACAAAGAGAAACCAATTCATTACGGATTAAAGCGTGATTTCAATCAATGGCCAAAAGAACTTAAAGGACAAAGGGAAACCAACTCATTACGGATTAAGACTTGATTTCAATCAATGGCAAAAAGAACTTAAAGGACAAAGAGACACCAATTCATTACGGATTAAGACTTGATTTCAATCAATGGCCAAAAGAACTTAGTGGACAAAGAGAAACCAATTGATGATGGAATAAGACTTGAGTTCAATCAATGGCCAAAAGAACTTAAAGGACAAAGAGACACCAATTCCTTAATGATTAAGGCTTGATTCCAATCTTTGGCCGGAAGAACTTAATGGACAAAGTGAAACCAATTCATTATGGATTAAGACTTGATTTCAATCAATGGCCAAAAGAAGTTAAAGGACAAAGCGAAACCAATTCATTACGGATTAAGACTTGATTTCAATCAATGGCCAAAAGAACTTAAAGGACAAAGAGACACCAATTCCTTAATGATTAGGACTTGATTCCAATCTTTGGCCAAAAGAACTTAAAGGACAAAGAGAAACCAATTCATTACGGATTAACACTTGATTTCAATCAATGGCCAAAAGAACGTAAAGGACAAAGTGACACCAATTCCTTAATGATTAGGGCTGGATCCCAATCTTTGGCCAGAAGAACTTAAAGGACAATGAGAAACCAATTCATTATGGATTAAGACGTGATTTCAATCAATGGCCAAAAGAAGTTAAAGGACAAAGAGAAACCAATTCATTACGGATTAAGACTTGATTTCAATCAATGACCAAAAGAACTTAAAGGACAAAGAGACACCAATTCCTTAATGATTAGGACTTGATTCCAATCTTTGGCCAAAAGAACTTAAAGGACAAAGAGAAACCAATTCATTATGGATTAAGACTTGATTTCAATCAATGGCCAAAAGAAGTTAAAGGACAAAGAGACACCAATTCCTTAATGATTAGGACTTCTTTCCAATCTTTGGCCAGAAGAACTTAAAGGACAAAGAGAAACCAATTCATTACGGATTAAAGCGTGATTTCAATCAATGGCCAAAAGAATTTAAAGGACAAAGAGACACCAATTCCTTAATGATTAAGGCTTGATTCCAATCTTTGGCCAGAAGAACTTAATGGACAAAGTGAAACCAATTCATTATGGATTAAGACTTGATTTCAATCAATGGCCAAAAGAAGTTAAAGGACAAAGAGAAACCAATTCATTACGGATTAAGACTTGATTTCAATCAATGGCCAAAAGAACTTAAAGGACAAAGAGACACCAATTCCTTAATGATTAGGACTTGATTCCAATCTTTGGCCAAAAGAACTTAGTGGACAAAGAGAAACCAATTGATGATGGAATAAGACTTGAGTTCAATCAATGGCCAAAAGAACTTAAAGGACAAAGAGAAACCAATTCATTACAAATTAAGACTTGATTTCAATCAATGGCCAAAAGAACTTAAAGGACAAAGAGACACCAATTCCTTAATGATTAAGGCTTGATTCCAATCTTTGGACAGAAGACCTTAATGGACAAAGTGAAACCAATTCATTATGGATTAAGACTTGATTTCAATCAATGGCCAAAAGAAGTTAAAGGACAAAGAGAAACCAATTCATTACGGATTAAGACTTGATTTCAATCAATGGCCAAAAGAACGTAAAGGACAAAGAGACACCAATTCCTTAATGATTAGGACTTGATTCCAATCTTTGGCCAGAAGAACTTAAAGGACAAAGAGAAACCAATTCATTATGGATTAAGACGTGATTTCAATCAATGGCCAAAACAACTTAAAGGACAAAGAGAAACCAATTCATTACGGATTAAGGCTTGATTTCAATCAATGGCCAAAAGAACTTAAAGGACAAAGAGAAACCAATTCATTACGGATTAAGACTTGATTTCAATCAATGGCCAAAAGAACTTAAAGGACAAAGAGACACCAATTCCTTAATGATTAGGACTTGATTCCAATCTTTGGCTAAAAGAACTTAAAGGACAAAGAGAAACCAATTCATTATGGATTAAGACTTGATTTCAATCAATGGCCAAAAGAACTTAAAGGACAAAGAGAAACCAATTGATTACGGATTAAGACTTGATTTCAATCAATGGCCAAAAGAACTTAAAGGACAAAGAGACACCAATTCCTTAATGATTAGGACTTGATTTCAATCTTTGGCCAAAAGAACTTAAAGGACAAAGAGAAACCAATTCATTATGGATTAAGACTTGATTTCAATCAATGGCCAAAAGAAGTTAAAGGACAAAGAGAAACCAATTCCTTAATGATTAGGACTTGATTCCAATCTTTGGCCAGAAGAACTTAAAGGACAAAGAGAAACCAATTCATTACGGATTAAGACTTGATTTCAATCAATGGCCAAAAGAACTTAAAGAACAAAGAGACACCAATTCCTTAATGATTAAGGCCTGATTCCAATCTTTGGCCAGAAGAACTTAATGGACAAAGTGAAGCCAATTCATTATGGATTAAGACTTGATTTCAATCAATGGCCAAAAGAAGTTAAAGGACAAAGAGAAACCAATTCATTACGGATTAAGACTTGATTTCAATCAATGGCCAAAAGAACTTAAAGGACAAAGAGACACCAATTCCTTAATGATTAGGACTTGATTCCAATCTTTGGCCAAAAGAACTTAGTGGACAAAGAGAAACCAATTGATGATGGAATAAGACTTGAGTTCAATCAATGGCCAAAAGAACTTAAAGGACAAAAGAGAAACCAATTCATTACGGATTAAGACTTGATTTCAATCAATGGCCAAAAGAACTTAAAGGACAAAGAGACACCAAGTCCTTAATGATTAGGACTTGATTCCAATCTTTGGCCAGAAGAACTTAAAGGACAAAGAGAAACCAATTCATTATGGATTAAGACTTGATTTCAATCATTGGCCAAAAGAAGTTAAAGGACAAAGAGACACCAATTCCTTAATGATTAGGACTTCTTTCCAATCTTTGGCCAAAAGAACTTAAAGGACAAAGAGAAACCAATTCATTACGGATTAAGACTTGATTTCAATCAATGGCCAAAACAACTTAAAGGACAAAGAGAAACCAATTCATTACGGATTAAGACTTGATTTCAATCAATGGCCAAAAGAACTTAAGGGACAAAGAGACACCAATTCCTTAATGATTAAGGCTTGATTCCAATCTTTGGCCAGAAGAACTTATTGGACAAAGTGAAACCAATTCATTATGGATTAAGACTTGATTTCAATCAATGACCAAAAGAAGTTAAAGGACAAAGAGAAACCAATTCATTACGGATTAAGACTTGATTTCAATCAATGGCCAAAAGAACGTAAAGGACAAAGAGACACCAATTCCTTAATGATTAAGGCTTGATTCCAATCTTTGGCCAGAAGAACTTCAAGGACAAAGAGAAACCAATTCATTATGGATTAAGACTTGATTTCAATCAATGGCCAAAACAACTTAAAGGACAAAGAGAAACCAATTCATTACGGATTAAGACTTGATTTCAATCAATGGCCAAAAGAACTTAAAGGACAAAGAGACACCAATTCCTTAATGTTTAGGACTTGATTCCAATCTTTGGCCAAAAGAACTTAAAGGACAAAGAGAAACCAATTCATTATGGATTAAGACTTGATTTCAATCAATGGCCAAAAGAACTTAAAGGATAAAGAGACACCAATTCCTTAATGATTATGACTTGATTCCAATCTTTGGCCAAAAGAAATTAAAGGACAAAGAGAATCCAATTCATTACGGATTAAGACTTGATTTCAATCAATGGCCAAAAGAACTTAAAGGACAAAGAGACACCAATTCTTTAATGATTAAGGCTTGATTCCAATCTTTGGCAAGAAGAACTTAAAGGACAAAGAGAAACCAATTCATTACGGATTAAGACTTGATTTCAATCAATGGCCAAAAGAACTTAAAGGACAAAGAGAAACCAATTCATTACGGATTAATACTTGATTTCAATCAATGGCCAAAAGAAGTTAAAGGACAAAGAGACACCAATTCCTTAATGATTAAGGCTTGATTCCAATCTTTGGCCAGAAGAACTTAATGGACAAAGTGAAACCAATTCATTATGGATTAAGACTTGATTTCAATCAATGGCCAAAAGAAGTTAAAGGACAAAGAGAAACCAATTCATTACGGATTAAGACTTGATTTCAATCAATGGCCAAAAGAACTTAAAGGACAAAGAGACACCAATTCCTTAATGATTAGGACTTGATTCCAATCTTTGGCCAAAAGAACTTAAAGGACAAAGAGAAACCAATTCATTATGGATTAAGACTTGATTTCAATCAATGGCCAAAAGAACGTAAAGGACAAAGTGACACCAATTCCTTAATGATTAAGGCTTGATTCCAATCTTTGGCCAGAAGAACTTAAAGGACAAAGAGAAACCAATTCATTATGGATTAAGACGTGATTTCAATCAATGGCCAAAACAACTTAAAGGACAAAGAGAAACCAATTCATTACAGATTAAGACTTGATTTCAATCAATGGCCAAAAGAACTTAAAGGACAAAGAGACACCAATTCCTTAATGATTAGGACTTGATTCCAATCTTTGGCCAAAAGAACTTAAAGGACAAAGAGAAACCAATTCATTATGGATTAAGACTTGATTTCAATCAATGGCCAAAAGAAGTTAAAGGACAAAGAGACACCAATTCCTTAATGATTAGGACTTCTTTCCAATCTTTGGCCAAAAGAACTTAAAGGACAAAGAGAAACCAATTCATTACGGATTAAGACTTGATTTCAATCAATGGCCAAAACAACTTAAAGGAAAAAGAGAAACCAATTCATTACGGATTAAGACTTGATTTCAATCAATGGCCAAAAGAACTTAAGGGACAAAGAGACACCAATTCCTTAATGATTAAGGCTTGATTCCAATCTTTGGCCAAAAGAACTTAATGGACAAAGTGAAACCAATTCATTATGGATTAAGACTTGATTTCAATCAATGGCCAAAAGAAGTTAAAGGACAAAGAGAAACCAATTCATTACGGATTAAGACTTGATTTCAATCAATGGCCAAAAGAACGTAAAGGACAAAGAGACACCAATTCCTTAATGATTAAGGCTTGATTCCAATCTTTGGCCAGAAGAACTTAAAGGACAAAGAGAAACCAATTCATTATGGATTAAGACTTGATTTCAATCAATGGCCAAAACAACTTAAGGGACAAAGAGACACCAATTCCTTAATGATTAAGGCTTGATTCCAATCTTTGGCCAGAAGAACTTAATGGACAAAGTGAAACCAATTCATTATGGATTAAGACTTGATTTCAATCAATGGCCAAAAGAAGTTAAAGGACAAAGAGAAACCAATTCATTATGGATTAAGACTTGATTTCAATCAATGGCCAAAAGAACGTAAAGGACAAAGAGACACCAATTCCTTAATGATTAAGGCATGATTCCAATCTTTGGCCAAAAGAACTTAAAGGACAAAGAGAAACCAATTCATTATGGATTAAGACTTGATTTCAATCAATGGCCAAAAGAAGTTAAAGGACAAAGAGACACCAATTCCTTAATGATTAGGACTTCTTTCCAATCTTTGGCCAAAAGAACTTAAAGGACAAAGAGAAACCAATTCATTACGGATTAAGACTTGATTTCAATCAATGGCCAAAACAAGACAAAGAGAAACCAATTCATTACGGATTAAGACTTGATTTCAATCAATGGCCAAAAGAACTTAAAGGACAAAGAGACACCAATTCCTTAATGATTAGGACTTGATTCCAATCTTTGGCCAAAAGAACTTAAAGGACAAAGAGACACCAATTCCTTAATGATTAAGGCTTGATTCCAATCTTTGGCCGCAAGAACTTAATGGACAAAGTGAAACCAATTCATTATGGATTAAGACTTGATTTCAATCAATGACCAAAAGAAGTTAAAGGACAAAGAGAAACCAATTCATTACGGATTAAGACTTGATTTCAATCAATGGCCAAAAGAACGTAAAGGACAAAGAGACACCAATTCCTTAATGATTAAGGCTTGATTCCAATCTTTGGCCAGAAGAACTTAAAGGACAAAGAGAAACCAATTCATTATGGATTAAGACGTGATTTCAATCAATGGCCAAAACAACTTAAAGGACAAAGAGAAACCAATTCATTACGGATTAAGACTTGATTTCAATCAATGGCCAAAAGAACTTAAAGGACAAACAGACACCAATTCCTTAATGATTAGGACTTGATTCCAATCTTTGGCCAAAAGAACTTAAAGGACAAAGAGAAACCAATTCATTATGCATTATGACTTGATTTCAATCAATGGCCAAAAGAAGTTAAAGGACAAAGAGACACTAATTCCTTAATGATTAGGACTTCTTTCCAATCTTTGGCCAAAAGAACTTAAAGGACAAAGAGAAACCAATTCATTACGGATTAAAGCGTGATTTCAATCAATGGCCAAAAGAACTTAAAGGACAAAGGGAAACCAATTCATTACGGATTAAGACTTGATTTCAATCAATGGCAAAAAGAACTTAAAGGACAAAGAGACACCAATTCATTACGGATTAAGACTTGATTTCAATCAATGGCCAAAAGAACTTAGTGGACAAAGAGAAACCAATTGATGATGGAATAAGACTTGAGTTCAATCAATGGCCAAAAGAACTTAAAGGACAAAGAGAAACCAATTCATTACGGATTAATACTTGATTTCAATCAATGGCCAAAAGAAGTTAAAGGACAAAGAGACACCAATTCCTTAATGATTAAGGCTTGATTCCAATCTTTGGCCAGAAGAACTTAATGGACAAAGTGAAACCAATTCATTATGGATTAAGACTTGATTTCAATCAATGGCCAAAAGAAGTTAAAGGACAAAGAGAAACCAATTCATTACGGATTAAGACTTGATTTCAATCAATGGCCAAAAGAACTTAAAGGACAAAGAGACACCAATTCCTTAATGATTAGGACTTGATTCCAATCTTTGGCCAAAAGAACTCAAAGGACAAAGAGAAACCAATTCATTATGGATTAAGACTTGATTTCAATCAAACAAAGAGACACCAATTCCTTAATGATTAGGACTTCTTTCCAATCTTTGGCCAAAAGAACTTAAAGGACAAAGAGAAACCAATTCATTACGGATTAAGACTTGATTTCAATCAATGGCCAAAACAACTTAAAGGAAAAAGAGAAACCAATTCATTACGGATTAAGACTTGATTTTAATCAATGGCCAAAAGAACTTAAGGGACAAAGAGACACCAATTCCTTAATGATTAAGGCTTGATTCCAATCTTTGGCCAGAAGAACTTAATGGACAAAGTGAAACCAATTCATTATGGATTAAGACTTGATTTCAATCAATGGCCAAAAGAAGTTAAAGGACAAAGAGAAACCAATTCATTACGGATTAAGACTTGATTTCAATCAATGGCCAAAAGAACGTAAAGGACAAAGAGACACCAATTCCTTAATGATTAAGGCTTGATTCCAATCTTTGGCCAGAAGAACTTAAAGGACAAAGAGAAACCAATTCATTATGGATTAAGACGTGATTTCAATCAATGGCCAAAACAACTTAAAGGACAAAGAGAAACCAATTCATTACGGATTAAGACTTGATTTCAATCAATGGCCAAAAGAACTTAATGGACAAAGAGACACCAATTCCTTAATGATTAGGACTTGATTCCAATCTTTGGCCAAAAGAACTTAAAGGACAAAGAGAAACCAATTCATTATGGATTAAGACGTGATTTCAATCAATGGCCAAAAGAAGTTAAAGGACAAAGAGACACCAATTCCTTAATGATTAGGACTTGATTCCAATCTTTGGCCAAAAGAACTTAGTGGACAAAGAGAAACCAATTGATGATGGAATAAGACTTGAGTTCAATTACTGGCCAAAAGAACTTAAAGGACAAAGAGAAACCAATTCATTATGGATTAAGACTTGATTTCAATCAATGGCCAAAAGAAGTTAAAGGACAAAGAGACACCAATTCCTTAATGATTAGGACTTCTTTCCAATCTTTGGCCAAAAGAACTTAAAGGACAAAGAGAAACCAATTCATTACAGATTAAGACTTGATTTCAATCAATGGCCAAAACAACTTAAAGGACAAAGAGAAACCAATTCATTATGGATTAAGACTTGATTTCAATCAATGGCCAAAACAACTTAAAGGACAAAGAGACACCAATTCCTTAATGATTAAGGCTTGATTCCAATCTTTGGCCAGAAGAACTTAATGGACAAAGTGAAACCAATTCATTATGGATTAAGACTTGATTTCAATCAATGGCCAAAAGAAGTTAAAGGACAAAGAGAAACCAATTCATTACGGATTAAGACTTGATTTCAATCAATGGCCAAAAGAACGTAAAGGACAAAGAGACACCAATTCCTTAATGATTAAGGCATGATTCCAATCTTTGGCCAGAAGAACTTAAAGGACAAAGAGAAACCAATTCATTATGGATTAAGACGTGATTTCAATCAATGGCCAAAACAACTTAAAGGACAAAGAGAAACCAATTCATTACGGATTAAGACTTGATTTCAATCAATGGCCAAAAGAACTTAAAGGACAAACAGACACCAATTCCTTAATGATTAGGACTTGATTCCAATCTTTGGCCAAAAGAACTTAAAGGACAAAGAGAAACCAATTCATTATGGATTAAGACTTGATTTCAATCAATGGCCAAAAGAAGTTAAAGGACAAAGAGACACTAATTCCTTAATGATTAGGACTTCTTTCCAATCTTTGGCCAAAAGATCTTAAAGGACAAAGAGAAACCAATTCATTACGGATTAAAGCGTGATTTCAATCAATGGCCAAAAGAACTTAAAGGACAAAGGGAAACCAACTCATTACGGATTAAGACTTGATTTCAATCAATGGCCAAAAGAACTTAAAGGACAAAGAGACACCAATTCTTTAATGATTAAGGCTTGATTCCAATCTTTGGCAAGAAGAACTTAAAGGACAAAGAGAAACCAATTCATTACGGATTAAGACTTGATTTCAATCAATGGCCAAAAGAACTTAAAGGACAAAGAGAAACCAATTCATTACGGATTAATACTTGATTTCAATCAATGGCCAAAAGAAGTTAAAGGACAAAGAGACACCAATTCCTTAATGATTAAGGCTTGATTCCAATCTTTGGCCAGAAGAACTTAATGGACAAAGTGAAACCAATTCATTATGGATTAAGACTTGATTTCAATCAATGGCCAAAAGAAGTTAAAGGACAAAGCGAAACCAATTCATTACGGATTAAGACTTGATTTCAATCAATGGCCAAAAGAACTTAAAGGACAAAGAGACACCAATTCCTTAATGATTAGGACTTGATTCCAATCTTTGGCGAAAAGAACTTAAAAGACAAAGAGAAACCAATTCATTACGGATTAAGACTTGATTTCAATCAATGGCCAAAAGAACGTAAAGGACAAAGTGACACCAATTCCTTAATGATTAAGGCTTGATCCCAATCTTTGGCCAGAAGAACTTAAAGGACAAAGAGAAACCAATTCATTATGGATTAAGACGTGATTTCAATCAATGGCCAAAACAACTTAAAGGACAAAGAGAAACCAATTCATTACGGATTAAGACTTGATTTCAATCAATGGCCAAAAGAAGTTAAAGGACAAAGAGACACCAATTCCTTAATGATTAGGACTTCTTTCCAATCTTTGGCCAAAAGAACTTAAAGGACAAAGAGAAACCAATTCATTACGGATTAAGACTTGATTTCAATCAATGGCCAAAACAACTTAAAGGAAAAAGAGAAACCAATTCATTACGGATTAAGACTTGATTTCAATCAATGGCCAAAAGAACTTAAGGGACAAAGAGACACCAATTCCTTAATGATTAAGGCTTGATTCCAATCTTTGGCCAGAAGAACTTAATGGACAAAGTGAAACCAATTCATTATGGATTAAGACTTGATTTCAATCAATGGCCAAAAGAAGTTAAAGGACAAAGAGAAACCAATTCATTACGGATTAAGACTTGATTTCAATCAATGGCCAAAAGAACGTAAAGGACAAAGAGACACCAATTCCTTAATGATTAAGGCTTGATTCCAATCTTTGGCCAGAAGAACTTCAAGGACAAAGAGAAACCAATTCATTATGGATTAAGACGTGATTTCAATCAATGGCCAAAACAACTTAAAGGACAAAGAGAAACCAATTCATTACGGATTAAGACTTGATTTCAATCAACGGCCAAAAGAACTTAAAGGACAAACAGACACCATGATACGGAAGTTGGAAATGGATCACCTTGAAATTCAGTTTTAGAGAAGGATATTGACGCCACACTCAAGAAAGATGAGAAGGTGAGTGATAAGTCATGAAGGTTTTGATCGCCACAAGTTGCCTTGATAAGATCAGATTAGTTCTTTGCCCAAGAACTCAAGGGAAGCTCTCACACCTCACTTCCACTTGCAAACAAATTTTCTATTTTTCTCTCTTTCTTTTCCTCATTCTCTCTTTTCTTTTCTTTCCCTCCTTTCTTTTGAGTTTTGTCCTCAAAATCAAGTTTTTTCTTTTTCACACACTCTTTCTCTTTTTTAAGCTCTCGCTCTTCTTTTTCTCTTTTCTCTCTCATTTTTATTTGATCCTCACAAACCTCCCTAGGTGATAATGGTACAAGTGTGACTTTGCGAGAATTGTGAACAAAAGAGAACTTGTTGGAGAATCCATCATGGAGAACTCGCCTATCAAACTGCCAAGGTCTTCCAAGAAGAATGTTGCTTGCCTCCATAGGCACAATATCACATAGAACTTGATCTTCATATTTGCCAATGGAGAAATTAATCAACACTTGCTGATTCACTACCAATTCACCACTATTACTTAGCCATTGGAGCTTATATGGTCTTGCATGTGGTGTAGTCTTTAGGTTGAGTTTGGTGACCAACCTAGTGCTTGCCACATTGGTGCAACTCCCACCATCAATGATCATAGAGCATGTTTTACCTTGAATAAGGCGTGAGTATGAAAAATATTTTCTCTTTGGTCCTCCTCATGCTCCTTGGCTTGACTTCCCAATAATCTCCTAACCACCAAGAGATCTCCATCTTGTGCATAGGCTGCTCCATCATTTTCCTCATCGCTTGAGGAAGAAGAATTAGATGAAATTTCTTCACTAGAGATGCTCCCATTATCCCTCACCACCATAGTCTTCTTATTCGGGCATTCGGATGCAATATGTCCTTTTCCCAAACACCTAAAGCACTTGATATCCCTACTCTTAGAAGTAGAAGAAGAAGTAGTAGGAATAGGCTTCTTAGTGCTTGCTACCTCCTTAGAATTAGAAGAAGAACCCTCCTTCTTTGGCTTGTCCTTCCAACTTAAAGAGTAGTTTGAAGAAGATGATTTCTTCATAGTACCCTTTCTCTTCAATTGTTGCTCCACTTTCATTGCTTGATGAACTAAGTCTTCAAGCTCCACATAATGTTGTAACTCCACAATGTCTCCAATATCTCGGTTTAGGCCATGGAGAAATCGAGCCATGGTTGCTTCCCTATCCTCCACAATATTGGCCCTAATCAAAGCCACCTCCATCTCTTTGTAATACTCATCCACACTCCTACTCCCTTGGGTGAGTCTTTGCAATTTGTTGTGCAATTCCCTATGGTAATGGGAAGGCACAAATCTCCTTCTCATCAAAGTCTTCATTTCATCCCAAGTGTTGATAGGATGCTCTCCATATCTTCTTCTCTCTTTTTGCACTTGATCCCACCAAATTAAGGCATAATCAGTGAACTCAAGGGCAGCCACCTTCACTTTCTTTGCATCATTGTAATTGTGACATGAGAAGATTTGCTCTATTTTCATCTCCCACTCAAGGTATGTTTCGGGATTATTCCTCCCTTGGAAGGAAGGTACCTTGACTTTCACACCTCCTAGATCATCATCATGTCATGGTCTCTACCTCCTCTTTCACGTCTTCTTCCCCCTTCATGCCTCCGTCTTTCTCTTGGGGAATCATAGAATGGGTCACTTTCTTGATGAGAATCTTCATGATTAGAATTGCCCCCATGGTTGGAAACTCTTCTTCCTTCAAGTCGGTCCATCCTTTCGTGTAATCCTTCAAGTTGTCTTTGAAGCATTCTCTCAAAGTGTTGAGTAAGTGCCTCCATTTGAAGCCTATTAAGATCTTGCGTAGGGGAATTGGGTGATCTTTCCCCACTCATGCTTGCAACAAAAAGAAGATGACAAGGAAAATTACAAAAGAAATGTTAGAAGGACCTCACCACTCTACTCACGTGTTTGCACTCAAATTTATCCGCTCGTGTTTTGTACTCAATTAGGCTTTTGTGCAATGTTCACTCTTGCCTTTTACCACTCAACTTCCTTTATAAGCTCTTAAGAAAAGAACCTTATCAATGATTTTTCTCAAGGCGACAAGTAGACAATCAAGTGAGCAAGAAACCAACAAGAAAATATGAATGGAACAAGAGACATAAACGGATAGACAAGAATTTCAACAAAGATCAAGAGTAATGAAAGGAATATCTTTGAATTCAAATTTCACAAAGAAAGAATCTTGAGTCCTTTTAATTCACAAATCCCTTTTTTTTTTTTTACTTGGCCCAGAATTTCGTTTTTTTGAATTTTCCTTCTCTTTTTTTTTTTTTAAATCGAAACACAATGACTCTAGTAACACTCTTTTTTGAGTTGAGGAACCAAATAGAGAATGTAAACGGTAACAAATAGAGATGGAGAATGAAAAGACACTAATGGGATACAATGGATGAGAGATCAACAAAGATGAACAAGAACTAAAAAATGAAATTTTTTTTTTTTTTTTTGAATTGTCAAAGAAAATGCAAACCTGAAAATCAAGGAGCCAAAGCTCTGATACCAAATGATACGGAAGTTGGAAATGGATCACCTTGAAATTCAGTTTTAGAGAAGGATATTGACGCCACACTCAAGAAAGATGAGAAGGTGAGTGATAAGTCGTGAAGGTTTTGATCGCCACAAGTTGCCTTGATAAGATCAGATTAGTTCTTTGCCCAAGAACTCAAGGGAAGCTCTCACACCTCACTTCCACTTGCAAACAAATTTTCTATTTTTCTCTCTTTCTTTTCCTCATTCTCTCTTTTCTTTTCTTTCAATGATGTGAGCCAAGGAGGGGTTATGAGCTTACAAGACAAAGCCAAGGAGGAAGACGCATTGAAGGGAATTGGAGGACCCATGACAAGGTCCAAGACTAAGAGAATGAAGCAAGCTTTGGAAGGCTTAATAATGGAGCTCAAGGAAAAGGAGGATCCATGCACAATGGAGGCAACAACTAAATGGACCAGATTCCTTCAACTTGAAAGTGAAATTGAGCCAACATGAAGACATAATTGTGAAGGCCCAAATCTGCATGATCAAAGATGCATTCATGGGCTACAAGTGTCCAATTTAGTGGGTTAAGAATCTTGGACCTTAGTGGAAAATAAATAAGTCCAGTTTTTATTATTTTCTTTGTATTTTCGTATGTATTTTTTGGGGGATTTTCTGAAGTGGGTTTTTAATATCTTTTGTGGGTTTTTAATGTCCTTTGAGAGTTACTAAGTTATTATTAGGTTAGTGGACTCCTATGGCTGCACTAGTGGAAAATAAATGTCACATGCATGAATGCATGGTAGTGGTGCGGAATACTAGCTTAGTGGGTCTTAGTGGATATTAAATGCTTAGTGGGAAGTGTAGAAGAGGTTCAATGTTTCAGCCCTCCACTAAGCCTATAAATAGGAGAACTCTTGTATTACTAAGGCATCTTGAATTTGAATGAAATCTGAGTTTTCTCTATTGTGAGAGCTTCCCTTGAGTTCTTGGGCAAAGAACTAATCTGATCTTATCAAGGCAACTTGTGGCGATCAAAACCTTCATGACTTATCACTCACCTTCTCATCTTTATTGAGTGTGGCGTCAATATCCTTATCTAAAACTGAATTTCAAGGTGATCCATTTCCAACTTCCGTATCATTTGGTATCAGAGCTTTGGCTCCTTGATTTTCAGGTTTGCATTTTCTTTGACAATTCAAAAAAAAAAAAAAAATTTCGTTTTTTAGTTCTTGTTCATCTTTGTTGATCTCTCATCCATTGTATCCCATTAGTGTCTTTTCATTCTCCATCTCTATTTGTTACAGTTTACATTTCTCTATTTGGTTCCTCAACTCAAAAAAAGAGTGTTACTAGAGTCATTGTGTTTCTAATTTAAAAAAAAAAAAAAAAAGAGAAGGAAAATTCAAAAAAAAAAATGAAAATTCCAAGTAATAAAAAAAAAAAAAGGGATTTGTGAATTAAAAGGACTCAAGATTCTTTCTTTGTGAAATTTGAATTCAAAGATATTCCTTTCATTACTCTTGATCTTTGTTGAAATTCTTGTCTATCCGTTTATGTCTCTTGTTCCATTCATATTTTCTTGTTGGTTTCTTGCTCACTTGATTGTCTACTTGCTGTCTTGAGAAAAATCATTGATAAGGTTCTTTTCTTAAGAGCTTATAAAGGAAGTTGAGTGGTAAAAGGCAAGAGTGAACATTGCACAAAAGCCTAATTGAGTACAAAACACGAGCGGATAAATTTGAGTGCAAACACGTGAGTAGAGTGGTGAGGTCCTTCTAACATTTCTTTTGTAATTTTCCTTGTCATCTTCTTTTTGTTGCAAGCATGAGTGGGGAAAGATCACCCAATTCCCCTACGCAAGATCTTAATAGGCTTCAAATGGAGGCACTTACTCAACACTTTGAGAGAATGCTTCAAAGACAACTTGAGGGATTACACGAAAGGATGGACCGACTTGAAGGAAGAAGAGTTTCCAACCATGGGGGCAATTCTAATCATGAAGATTCTCATCAAGAAAGTGACCCATTCTATGATTCCCCAAGAGAAAGACGGAGGCATGAAGGGGGAAGAAGACGTGAAAGAGGAGGTAGAGACCATAGACATGATGATGATCTAGGAGGTGTGAAAGTCAAGGTACCTTCCTTCCAAGGGAGGAATAATCCCGAAACATACCTTGAGTGGGAGATAAAAATAGAGCAAATCTTCTCATGTCACAATTACAATGATGCAAAGAAAGTGAAGGTGGCTGCCCTTGAGTTCACCGATTATGCCTTAATTTGGTGGGATCAAGTGCAAAAAGAGAGAAGAAGATATGGAGAGCATCCTATCAACACTTGGGATGAAATGAAGACTTTGATGAGAAGGAGATTTGTGCCTTCCCATTACCATAGGGAATTGCACAACAAATTGCAAAGACTCACCCAAGGGAGTAGGAGTGTGGATGAGTATTACAAAGAGATGGAGGTGGCTTTGATTAGGGCCAATATTGTGGAGGATAGGAGAGCAACCATGGCTCGATTTCTCCATGGCCTAAACCGAGATATTGGAGACATTGTGGAGTTACAACATTATGTGGAGCTTGAAGACTTAGTTCATCAAGCAATGAAAGTGGAGCAACAATTGAAGAGAAAGGGTACTATGAAGAAATCATCTTCTTCAAACTACTCTTTAAGTTGGAAGGACAAGCCAAAGAAGGAGGGTTCTTCTTCTAATTCTAAGGAGGTAGCAAGCACTAAGAAGCCTATTCCTACTACTTCTTCTTCTACTTCTAAGAGTAGGGATATCAAGTGCTTTAGGTGTTTGGGAAAAGGACATATTGCATCCGAATGCCCGAATAAGAAGACTATGGTGGTGAGGGATAATGGGAGCATCTCTAGTGAAGAAATTTCATCTAATTCCTCTTCCTCAGCCGATGAGGAAAATGATGGAGCAGCCTATGTACAAGATGGAGATCTCTTGGTGGTTAGGAGATTATTGGGAAGTCAAGCCAAGGAGCATGAGGAGGACCAAAGAGAAAATATTTTTCATACTCACTGCCTTATTCAAGGTAAAACATGCTCTATGATCATTGATGGTGGGAGTTGCACCAATGTGGCAAGCACTAGGTTGGTCACCAAACTTAACCTAAAGACTACACCACATGCAAGACCATATAAGCTCCAATGGCTAAGTAATAGTGGTGAATTGGTAGTGAATCAGCAAGTGTTGATTAATTTCTCCATTGGCAAATATGAAGATCAAGTTCTATGTGATATTGTGCCTATGGAGGCAAGCCACATTCTTCTTGGAAGACCTTGGCAGTTTGATAGGCGAGTTCTCCATGATGGATTCTCCAACAAGTTCTCTTTTGTTCACAATTCTCGCAAAGTCACACTTGTACCATTATCACCTAGGGAGGTTTGTGAGGATCAAATAAAAATGAGAGAGAAAAGAGAAAAAGAAGAGCGAGAGCTCAAAAAAGAGAAAGAGTGTGTGAAAAAGAAAATACTTGATTTTGAAGACAAAACTCAAAAGAAAGGGGGGAAAGAAAAGAAAAGAGAGAATGAGGAAAAGAAAGAGAGAAAAATAGAAAATTTGTTTGCAAGTGGAAGTGAGGTGAAGAGAGCTTATTTGACAAGGCAGCCTATATTTCTTCTTTTGTGCAAGGAATCCTGCTTGGAAGCTAATACTAACTCCTTGCCTAGTGATATTGTTGTTATTTTGCAGGAATTCAAGGATGTGTTTCCCAAGGAAGTGCCTCATGGTTTGCCACCAATGAGGGGGATAGAACACCACATAGACCTCATTCCTAGTGCTTCTCTACCCAATAGGCCAGCCTATAGGAGCAACCCTCAAGAAACAAAGGAGATACAAAATCAAGTGGAGGAGTTGTTGCAAAAAGGATGGGTTAGAGAGAGCTTAAGTCCTTGTGCGGTACCTGTAATTTTGGTGCCTAAAAAGGATGGATCGTGGAGGATGTGCACTGATTGTAGAGCAATCAACAACATCACGATTCGGTATAGACATCCTATCCCTAGACTTGATGATTTGCTTGATGAATTGCATGGTGCTTGCTTCTTTTCTAAAATTGATTTGAAAA
The DNA here is from genome assembly GCA_031439585.1 of Pterocarpus macrocarpus. Lineage (NCBI taxonomy): Eukaryota > Viridiplantae > Streptophyta > Magnoliopsida > Fabales > Fabaceae > Pterocarpus > Pterocarpus macrocarpus. The sequence goes on from JAVHNN010000582.1 coordinate 544,816, forward strand.
GTGGGTACCATCAAATTAGGATAAGGGAAGGGGATGAATGGAAAACTGCTTTCAAAACTAAATATGGATTGTATGAATGGTTGGTAATGCCTTTTGGGTTAACTAATGCACCAAGCACTTTTATGAGGCTTATGAACCATGTCTTACGAGAATTTCTTGGAAAATTTGTGGTTGTATACTTTGATGATATTTTGGTATATTCCAAGAGTTTTGATGAGCATGTTGCACATCTTCGATCTGTCTTGCATGTCCTTAGAAAGGAGAAACTATATGCTAACTTGGAAAAGTGTTCTTTTGCACTTTGATCATGTGGTTTTTCTTGGTTTTGTTATAAGTTCTAAAGGAGTGCAGGTTGATGAAGAGAAAGTTAAGGCCATTAGAGATTGGCCAACTCCTCAAACTGTGAGTGAGGTTAGGAGCTTCCATGGATTGGCAAGTTTCTATAGAAGGTTTGTGAAGGATTTTAGCACATTGGCAGCACCCCTAAATGAAATTGTTAAGAAAAATGTGGGTTTTAAATGGGGGGAGAATCAAGAAAATGCGTTTCAAGCACTTAAGGACAAACTCACACATGCACCCATTCTTGCTTTGCCTGATTTTTCCAAATCATTTGAAATTGAATGTGATGCATCTAATGTGGGTATTGGGGCTGTTTTACTTCAAGATGGTCATCCCATTGCATATTTTAGTGAGAAATTAAGTGGAGCCACTCTCAACTATTCCACTTATGATAAAGAATTGTATGCACTTGTTAGAGCTTTGCAAACATGGCAGCATTATCTTTTGCCTAAAGAATTTGTCATTCATAGTGATCATGAATCTTTGAAGTATTTGAAAGGGCAAGGAAAGCTCAACAAAAGGCATGCCAAATGGGTTGAATTTCTTGAACAATTTCCTTATGTGATTAAGCATAAGCAAGGAAAGGTAAATGTTGTAGCAGATGCACTTTCAAGAAGGTATAATTTGCTTGCTACACTTGAAACTAAATTGCTTGGCTTTGAACATATCAAGGAATTGTATGTGCATGATAATGAATTTTCCCAATTATATGCTGCATGTGAAAAGAAATCACAAGATGGGTTTGTTAGGCATGATAACTACTTGTTTAAGAATAATAGACTTTGTGTGCCTAAAGGATCCATGCGTGAATTGCTAGTTAGGGAAGCACATGAGGGGGGTTTAATGGGACACTTTGGGGTTCAAAAGACCTTAGAAATGCTGCATGACCATTTTCATTGGCCACACATGAAGCATGATGTGCAGAAATTTTGTGAAAGGTGCATTGTGTGTAGGAAAGCAAAATCTAAGGTATCACCTCATGGACTTTACACTCCTTTGCCTATTCCTAATTCCCCTTGGACTGACTTGTCTATGGATTTTGTTTTAGGGCTACCACGCACCCAAAAAGGAAAGGACTCCATTTTTGTGGTAGTTGATAGATTCTCCAAGATGGCACACTCCATACCTTGCCACAAAGTGGATGATGCAACTCATGTGGCAGATTTGTTCTTCAAAGAGGTGGTAAGACTTCATGGCATGCCTAGGAGCATTGTTTCAGATCGTGACACCAAATTCTTAAGCCATTTTTGGAGGACCTTATGGAACAAGCTGGGAACAAAGCTTCTTTTCTCCACCACATGCCACCCCCAAACTGATGGCCAAACTGAGGTGGTAAATAGGACTCTTTCTACTCTTCTTAGAGCAATTATTAAGAAGAACATTAAGTCTTGGGAAGAGTGTTTACCCCATGTTGAATTTACTTATAATAGGGCTGTCCATTCTACTACTCAATTTTCTCCTTTTGAGATTGTTTATGGGTTCAATCCACTAACACCTCTTGATTTGCTTCCTTTACCTAACACTTCTTCTTTAGTTCACAAGGATGGCAAAACAAAGGCAGAATATGTGAAGAAGCTTCATGAGCAAGTTAAAGCTCAAATTGAGAAGAAAATGGAGCAATATGCAAATAGAGCCAACAAAGGGAGAAAAAGAGTTGTCCTTGAACCTGGAGATTGGGTGTGGGTTCATATGAGGAAGGAGAGGTTTCCTGCTCAAAGGAAATCAAAGCTTCAACCAAGAGGAGATGGACCATTCCAAGTATTGGAAAGAATTAATGACAATGCTTACAAAATTGACTTGCCCGGTGAGTATGGTGTTAGTGCAACATTTAATGTGGCTGATTTGTGTCCTTTTGATGTAGATGATGAAAACCTAAATTCGAGGATGAATTCACCTAAAGAAGGAGGGAATGATGTGAACCAAGGAAGGGTTATGAGCTTACAAGACAAAGCCAAGGAGGAAGACGCATTGAAGGGAATTGGAGGACCCATGACAAGGTCCAAGACTAAGAGAATGAAGCAAGCTTTGGAAGGCTTAATAATGGAGCTCAAGGAAAAGGAGGATCCATGCACAATGGAGGCAACAACTAAATGGACCACATTCCTTCAACTTGAAAGTGAAATTGAGCCAACATGAAGACATAATTGTGAAGGCCCAAATCTGCATAATCAAAGATGCATTCATGGGCTACAAGTGTCCAATTTAGTGGGTTAAGAATCTTGGACCTTAGTGGAAAATAAATAAGTCCAGTTTTTATTATTTTCTTTGTATTTTCGTATGTATTTTTGGGGGATTTTCTGAAGTGGGTTTTTAATATCTTTTGTGGGTTTTTAATGTCCTTTGAGAGTTACTAAGTTATTATTAGGTTAGTGGACTCCTATGGCTGCACTAGTGGAAAATAAATGTCACATGCATGAATGCATGGTAGTGATGCAGAATACTAGCTTAGTGGGTCTTAGTGGATATTAAATGCTTAGTGGGAAGTGTAGAAGAGGTTCAATGTTTCAGCCCTCCACTAAGCCTATAAATAGGAGAACTCTTGTATTGCTAAGGCATCTTGAATTTGAATGAAATCTGAGTTTTCTCTATTGTGAGAGCTTCCCTTGAGTTCTTAGGCAAAGAACTAATCTGATCTTATCAAGGCAACTTGTGGCGATCAAACTTTTCATGACTTATCACTCACCTTCTCATCTTTCTTGAGCGTGGCGTCAATATCCTTCCCTAAAACTGAATTTCAAGGCAATCCGTTTCCAACTTTCGTATCAGAAACCAATGTGATCAAGGATTAAGACTTGCTTTCAATCAATATCCAAGAGAGCTTAAAGTACAAAGAGAAGCCAATTCATCAAGGATTAAGACTTGCTTCCAATCAATCTCCAAAAGGACTTAAAGGTCAAAGAGAAACCAATTCGTCAAGGATTAAGACTTGCTTTCAATCAATATCCAAAAGAACTTAAATTACAAAAAGAAACCAATTCATTAAGGCCTAAGGCATGCTTTCAATCAATGGCCAAAAGAACTTAAAGAATAAAGAGAAACCAATTCATCAAGGATGAAGATTTGCTTCCAATCAATCTCCAAAAGAACTTAAAGGTCAAAGAGAAACCAATTCATCAATGATTAAGACTTGCTTTCAATCAATATCCAAGAGAGCTTAAAATACAAAGAGAAACAAATTCATCAAGGATTAAGACTTGCTTTCAATCAATATCCAAAAGAACTTAAAGAGCAAAGAGAAACCAATTCATCAAGGATTTAGACTTGCTTTCAATCAATATCCAAGAGAACTTAAAGTACAAAGAGAAACGAATTCATCAAGGATTAAGACTTGCTTTCAATCAATATCCAAAAGAACTTAATTTACAAAGAGAAACCAATTCACTAAGGATTTAGACTTGCTGCCAATCAATCTGCAAAAGAACTTAAAGGTCAAAGTGAAACCAATTTATCAATGATTAAGACTTGGTTCCAATCAATCTCCAAAAGAACTTAAAGGTCAAAGAGAAACTAATTCACCAAGGATGAAGACTTGCCCCCAATCAATCTCCAAAAGAACTTAAAGGTCAAAGAGAAACCAATTTGATCAAGGATTAAGACTTCCTTTCAATCAATATCCAAAAGAACTTAAATCACAAAGAGAAACCATTTCGTTAAAGACTAAGACTTGCTTTCAATCAATGGCCAAAAGAACTTAAAGAATAAAAAGAAACCAATTCATTGAGGATTAAGACTTGCTTCCAATCAATCTCCAAAAGAACTTAAGGGTCAAAGAGAAACCTATTCATCAAGGATTAAGACTTGCTTTCAATCAATATCCAAAAGAACTTAAAGTACAAAGAGAACCCAATTCATCAAGGATTAAAACTTACTTCCAATCAATATCCAAGAGAACTTAAAGAGCAAAGAGAAACCAATTCATCAAGGATTAAGACTTGCTTTCAATCAATATCCAAGAGAGCTTAAAGTACAAAGAGAAGCCAATTCGTCAAGGATTAAGACTTGCTTTCAATCAATATCCAAAAGAACTTAAAGTGCAAAGAGAACCCAATTCATCAAGGATAAAAACTTGCTTCCAATCAATATCCAAGAGAACTTAACGAGAAAAGAGAAACCAATTCATCAAGGATTAAGACTTGCTTTCAATCAATATCCAAGAGAACTTAAAGTACAAAGAGAAGCCAATTCGTCAAGGATTAAGACTTGCTTTCAATCAATATCCAAAAGAACTTAATTTACAAAGAGAAGCCAATTCACTAAGGATTTAGACTTGCTGCCAATCAATCTGCAAAAGAACTAAAAGGTCAAAGGGAAACCAATTCACCAAGGATTAAGGCTTACTTTAAATAAATATAAAAAACAACTTAAATCACAAAGAGAAACCAATTCGTTAAGGACTAAGACTTGCTTTTAATCAATGGCCAAAAGAACTTAACGAACAAAGAGAAACAAATTCATCAAGGATGAAGACTTGCTTCCAATCAATCTGCAAAAGAACTTAAAGGTCAAAGTGAAACCAATTCATCAAGGATTAAGACTTGCTTCCAATCAATCTCCAAAAGAACTTAAATGTCAAAGAGAAACCAATTCATCAAGGATTAAGACTTGCTTTCAATCAATATCCAAGAGAGCTTAAAGTACAAAGAGAAACCAATTCATCAAGGCCTAAGACTTGGTTTCAATCAATATCCAAAAGAACTTAAATTACATAGAGAAACCAATTCGTTAAGCATTTAGACTTGCTTCCAATCAATCTCCAAAAGAACTTAAAGGTCAAAGAGAAACCAATCCATCACGGATTAAGACTTGCTTTTAATCAATATCCAAAAGACCTTAAATTACAAAGAGAAACCAATTCATTAATGACTAAGACTTGCTTTAAATCAATGGCCAAAAGAACTTAAAGAACAAAGAGAAACCAATTCATCAAGGATTAAGACTTGCTTTCAATCAATCTCCAAAAGAACTGAAAGATCAAAGAGAAACCAATTCATCAAGGATTAAGACTTGCTTTCAATCAATATCCAAGAGAACATAAAGTACAAAGAGGAACCAATTCATCAACGATTAAAACTTGCTTTCAATCAATATCCAAAAGAACTTAAATTACATAGAGAAACCAATTCATTAAGCATTTAGACTTGCTTCCAATCAATCTCCAAAAGAACTTAAAGGTCAAAGAGAAACCAATCCATCACGGATTAAGACTTGCATTTAATCAATATCCAAAAGACCTTAAATTACAAAGAGAAACCAATTCATTAATGACTAAGACTTGCTTTCAATCAATGGCCAAAAGAACTTAAAGAACAAAGAGAAACCAATTCATCAAGGATTAAGACTTGCTTCCAATCAATCTCCAAAAGAACTTAAAGGCCAAAGAGAAACCAATTTGATCAAGGATGAAGACTTGCTTTCAATCAATATCCAAAAGAACTTAAATCACAAAGAGAAACCATTTAATTAAAGACTAAGACTTGCTTTCAATCAATTGCCAAAAGAACTTAAAGAATAAAAAGAAACCAATTCATCAAGGATTAAGACTTGCTTCCAATTAATCTCCAAAAGAACTTAAGGTTCAAAGAGAAACCAATTCACCAAGGATTAAGACTTGCTTTCAATCAATATCCAAAAGAACTTAAAGTGCAAAGAGAACCCAATTCATCAAGGATAAAAACTTGCTTCCAATCAATATCCAAGAGAACTTAACGAGAAAAGAGAAACCAATTCATCAAGGATTAAGACTTGCTTTCAATCAATATCCAAGAGAACTTAAAGTACAAAGAGAAACCATTTCATCAAGGATTAAGACTTGCTTTCAATTAATATCCAAAAGAACTTAATTTACAAAGAGAAACCAATTCACTAAGGATTTAGTCTTGCTGCCAATCAATCTACAAAAGAACTTAAAGGTCAAAGGGAAACCAATTCATCAAGGATTAAGGCTTGCTTTCAATCAATATCCAAAAAAACTGAAATCACAAAGAGAAACCAATTCGTTAAGGACTAAGACTTGCTTTCAATCAATGGCCAAAAGAATTTAACGAACAAAGAGAAACCAATTCATCAAGGATGAAGACTTGCTTTCAATCAATTTGCAAAAGAACATAAAGGTCAAAGTGAAACCAATTCATCAAGGATTAAGACTTGCTTCCACTCAATCTCCAAATGAACTTAAATGTCAAGGAGAAACCAATTCATCAAGGATTAAGACTTGCTTTCAATCAATATCCAAGAGAGCTTAAAGTACAAAGAGAAACCAATTCATCAAGGCCTAAGACTTGGTTTCAATCAATATCCAAAAGAACTTAAATTACATAGAGAAACCAATTCGTTAAGCATTTAGACTTGCTTCCAATCAATCTCCAAAAGAACTTAAAGGTCAAAGAGAAACCAATCCATCACGGATTAAGACTTGCTTTTAATCAATATCCAAAAGACCTTAAATTACAAAGAGAAACCAATTCATTAATGACTAAGACTTGCTTTCAATCAATGGCCAAAAGAACTTAAAGAACAAAGAGAAACCAATTCATCAAGGATTAAGACTTGCTTCCAATCAATCTCCAAAAGAACTTAAAGGCCAAAGAGAAACCAATTTGATCAAGGATGAAGACTTGCTTTCAATCAATATCCAAAAGAACTTAAATCACAAAGAGAAACCATTTCGTTAAAGACTAAGACTTGCTTTCAATCAATTGCCAAAAGAACTTAAAGAATAAAAAGAAACCAATTCATCAAGGATTAAGACTTGCTTCCAATTAATCTCCAAAAGAACTTAAGGGTCAAAGAGAACCCAATTCATCAAGGATTAAAACTTGCTTCCAATCAATATCCAAGAGAACTTAAAGAGCAAAGAGAAACTAATTCATCAAGGATTAAGACTTGCTTTCAATCAATATCCAAGAGAACTTAAAGTACAAAGAGAAACCAATTCATCAAGGATTAAGACTTGCTTTCAATTAATATCCAAAAGAACTTAATTTACAAAGAGAAACCAATTCACTAAGGATTTAGTCTTGCTGCCAATCAATCTACAAAAGAACTTAAAGGTCAAAGGGAAACCAATTCATCAAGGATTAAGGCTTGCTTTCAATCAATATCCAAAAAAACTGAAATCACAAAGAGAAACCAATTCGTTAAGGACTAAGACTTGCTTTCAATCAATGGCCAAAAGAACTTAACGAACAAAGAGAAACCAATTCATCAAGGATGAAGACTTGCTTTCAATCAATTTGCAAAAGAACATAAAGGTCAAAGTGAAACCAATTCATCAAGGATTAAGACTTGCTTCCACTCAATCTCCAAATGAACTTAAATGTCAAGGAGAAACCAATTCATCAAGGATTAAGACTTGCTTTCAATCAATATCCAAGAGAGCTTAAAGTACAAAGAGAAACTAATTGATCAAGCCCTAAGACTTGGTTTCAATCAATATCCAAAAGAACTTAAATTACATAGAGAAACCAATTCATTAAGCATTTAGACTTGCTTCCAATCAATCTCCAAAAGAACTTAAAGGTCAAAGAGAAACCAATCCATCACGGATTAAGACTTGCTTTTAATCAATATCCAAAAGACCTTAAATTACAAAGAGAAACCAATTCATTAATGACTAAGACTTGCTTTCAATCAATGGCCAAAAGAACTTAAAGAACAAAGAGAAACCAATTCATCAAGGATTAAGACTTGCTTCCAATCAATCTCCAAAAGAACTTAAAGGTCAAAGAGAAACCAATTCATCAAGGATTAAGACTTGCTTTTAATCAATATCCAAGAGAACATAAAGTACAAAGAGGAACCAATTCATCAACGATTAAAACTTGCTTTCAATCAATATCCAAAAGAACTTAAATTACATAGAGAAACCAATTCATTAAGGATTTAGACTTGCTTACAATCAATCTCCAAAAGAACATAAAGGTCAAAGAGAAACCAATTCATCACGGATTAAGACTTACTTTCAATCAATATCCAAAAGAGCTTAAATTACATAGAGAAACCAATTCATTAAGGATTTAGACTTGCTTCTAATCAATCTCCAAAAGAACTTAAAGGTCAAAGTGAAACCAATTCATCAAGGATGAAGACTTGCTTCCAATCAATCTCCAAAAGAACTTAAAGGTCAAAGAGAAACCAATCCATCAAGGATTAAGTCTTGCTTTCAATCAATATCGAAAAAAAATTAAATCAGAAAGAGAAACCACTTCATTAAGGACTAAGACTTGCTTTCAATCAATGGCCAAAAGAACGTAAAGAACAAAGAGAAATCAATTCGTCAAGGATTAAGACTTGCTTCCAATCAATCTCCAAAAGAACTTAAAGGTCAAAGAGAAACCAATTCATCAAGGATTAAGACTTGCTTTCAATCAATATCCATGAGAACTTAAAGAACAAAGAGAAACCAATTCATCAAGGATTAAGACTTGCTTTCAATCAATATCCAAGAGAACATAAAGTACAAAGAGGAACCAATTCATCAAGGATTAAGAAGTGCTTTCAATCAATATCCAAAAGAACTTAAATTACAAAGAGAAACCAATTCACTAAGGATTTAGACTTGCTTCCAATCAATCTCCAAAAGAACTTAAAGGTCAAAGAGAAGCCAATTCATCAAGGATTAAGACTTGCTTTCGATCAATATCCATGAGAACTTAAAGTACAAAGAGAAGCCAATTCATCAAGGATTAAGACTTGCTTTCAATCAATATCCAAAAGAACTTAAAGTACAAAGAGAAACTAATTCATCAAGGATTAAGACTTGCTTCCAATAAATCTCCAAAAGAACTTAAAGGCCAAAGAGAAACCAATTCGTCAAGGATTAAGACTTGTTTTCAATCAATATCCAAAAGAACTTAAATTACAAAGAGAAACCAATTCATTAAGGCCTTAGACATGCTTTCAATCAATGGCCGAAGGAACTTAAAGAATAAAGAGAAACCAATTCATCAAGGATTAAGATTTGCTTCCAATCAATCTCCAAAAGAACTTAAAGGACAAAGAGAAACCAATTCATCAATGATTAAGACTTGCTTTCAATCAATATCCAAAAAACCTTAAATCACAAAGAGAAACCAATTCGTCAAGGACTAAGACTTGCTTTCAATCAATGGCCAAAAGAACTTAACGAACAAAGAGAAACCAATTCATGAAGGATGAAGTCTTGCTTCCAATCAATCTGCAAAAGAACTTAAAGGTCAAAGAGAAACAAATTCATCGAGGATTAAGACTTGCTTCCAATCAATCTCCAAAAGAACTTAAAGGTCAAAGAGAAACCAATTTGATCAAGGATTAAGGCTTGCTTTCAATCAATATCCAAAAGAACTTAAATCACAAAGAGAAACCATTTCGTTAAAGACTAAGACTTGCTTTCAATCAATGGCCAAAAGAATTTAAAGGATAAAGAGAAACCAATTCATCAAGGATTAAGACTTGCTTCCAATCAATCTCCAAAAGAACTTAAGGGTCAAAGAGAAACCAATTGATCAAGGATTAAGACTTGCTTTCAAACAATATCCAAGAGAGCTTAAGGTACAAAGAGAAGCCAATTCATCAAGGATTAAGACTTGCTTTCAATCAATATCCAAGAGAGCTTAAAGTACAAAGAGAAACTAATTCATCAAGGCCTAAGACTTGGTTTTAATCAATATCCAAAAGAACTTAAATTACATAGAGAAACCAATTCATTAAGGATTTAGACTTGCTTCCAATGAATCTCCAAAAGAACTTAAAGGTCAAAGAGAAACTAATTCATCACGGATTAAGACTTACTTTCAATCAATATCCAAAAGAACTTAAATTACATAGAGAAACCAATTCATTAAGGATTTAGACTTGCTTCCAATGAATCTCCAAAAGAACTTAAAGGTCAAAGAGAAACCAATTCATCGCGGATTAAGACTTACTTTCAATCAATATCTAAAAGAACTTAAATTACATAGAGAAACCAATTCATTAAGGATTTAGACTTGCTTCCAATTAATCTCCAAAAGAACTTAAAGGTCAAAGTGAAACCAATTCATCAAGGATGAAGACTTGCTTCCAATCAATCTCCAAAAGAACTTAAAGGTCAAAGAGAAACCAATCCATCAAGGATTAAGTCTTGCTTTCAATTAATATCCAAAAAAATTAAATCAGAAAGAGAAACCACTTCGTTAAGGACTAAGACTTGCTTTCAATCAATGGCCAAAAGAACGTAAAGAACAAAGAGAAACCAAATCATCAAGGATTAAGACTTTCTTTCAATCAATATCCAAGAGAACTTAAAGTACAAAGAGGAACCAATTCATCAAGGATTAAGACTTGCTTTCAATCAATATGCAAAAGAACTTAAATTACAAAGAGAAACCAATTCACTGAGGATTTAGACTTGCTTCCAATCAATCTCCAAAAGAACTTAAAGGTCAAAGAGAAACCAATTCATCAAGGATGAAGACTTGCTTCCAATCAATCTCCAAAAGAACTTAAGGGTCAAAGTGAAACCAATTCATCAAGGATTAATCAATCTCCAAAAGAACTTAAATGTCAAGGAGAAACCAATTCATCAAGGATTGAGACTTGCTTTCAATCAATATCCAAGAGAGCTTAAAGTACAAAGAGAAGCCAATTCATCAAGGACTAAGACTTGCTTTCAATCAATGGCCAAAAGAACATAAAGAACAAAGAGAAACCAATTCATCAAGGATTAAGACTTGCTTCCAATCAATCTCCAAAAGAACTTAAAGGACAAAGAGAAACCAAATCATCAAGGATTAAGACTTGCCTTCAATCAATATCCAAGAGAACATAAAGTACAAAGAGGAACCAATTCGTCAACGATTAAAACTTGCTTTCAATCAATATCCAAAAGAACTTAAATTAGATAGAGAATATAATTCATTGAGGATTTAGACTTGCTTACAATCAATCTCCAAAAGAACTTAAAGGTCAAAGAGAAAACAATTCATCACGGATTAAGACTTACTTTCAATCAATATCGAAAAGAGCTTAAATTACATAGAGAAACTAATTCATTAAGGATTTAGACTTGCTTCCAATCAATCTCCAAAAGAACTTAAAGGTCAAAGTGAAATCAGTTCATCAAGGATGAAGACCTTCTTCCAATCAATTTCTAAAAGAACTTAAAGGTCAAAGAGAAACCAATCCATCAAGGATTAAGCCTTGCTTTCAATCAATATCCAAAAAAATTAAATCAGAAAGAGAAACCACTTCGTTAAGCACTAAGACTTGCTTTCAATCAATAGCCAAAAGAACATAAACAACAAAGAGAAACCAATTCATCAAGGATTAAGACTTGCTTCCAATCAATCTCCAAAAGAACTTAAAGGTCAAAGAGAAACCAATTCATCAAAGATTAAGACTTGCTTTCAATCAATATCCAAGAGAACTTAAAGTATAAAGAGGAACCAATTCATCAAGGATTAAGACTTGCTTTCAATCAATATCCAAAAGAACTTAAATTACAAAGAGAAACCAATTCACTAAGGATTTAGACTTGCATCCAATCAATCTCCAAAAGAACTTAAAGGTCAAAGAGAAAGCAATTCATCAAGGATGAAAACTTGCTTCCAATCAATCTCCAAAAGAACATAAGGGTCAAAGAGAAACCAATTCATCAAGGATTAATCAATCTCCAAAAGAACTTAAATGTCAAGGAGAAACCAATTCATCAAGGATTAAGACTTGCTTTCAATCATTATCCAAGAGAGCTTAAAGTACAAAGAGAAGCCAATTCATCAAGGATTAAGACTTGCTTTCAATCAATATCCAAAAGAACTTAAAGTACAAAGAGAAACCAATTCACTAACGATTTAGACTTGCTGCCAATCAATCTCCAAAATAACTTAAAGGTCAAAGGGAAACCAATTCATCTAGGATTAAAGCTTGCTTTCAATCAATATCCAAAAAACCTTAAATCACAAAGAGAAACCAATTCGTCAAGGACTAAGACTTGCTTTCAATCAATGGCCAAAAGAACTTAACGAACAAAGAGAAACCAATTCATCAAGGATGAAGACTTGCTTCCAATCAATCTGCAAAAGAACTTAAAGGTCAAAGTGAAACCAATTCATCAAGGATTAAGACTTGGTTCCAATCAATCTCCAAAAGAACTTAAAGGTCAAAGAGAAACCAATTCATCAAGGATTAAGACTTGCTTTCAATCAATATCCAAGAGAGCTTAAAGTACAAAGAGAAACTAATTCATCAAGGCCTAAGACTTGCTTTCAATCAATATCCAAAAGAACTTAAATTACATAGAGAAACCAATTCATTAAGGATTTAGACTTGCTTCCAATCAATCTCGAAATGAACTTAAAGGTCAAAGAGAAACCAATTCATCACGGATTAAGACTTGCTTTTAATCAATATCCAAAAGAACTTAAATTACAAAGAGAAACCAATTCATTAATGACTAAGACTTGCTTTCAATCAATATCCATGAGAACTTAAAGAACAAAGAGAAACCAATTCATCAAGGATTAAGACTTGCTTTCAATCAATATCCAAGAGAACATAAAGTACAAAGAGGAACCAATTCATCAACGATTAAAACTTGCTTTCAATCAATATCCAAAAGAACTTAAATTACATAGAGAAACCAATTCATTAAGGATTTAGACTTGCTTCCAATGAATCTCCAAAAGAACTTAAAGGTCAAAGAGAAACCAATTCATCACGGATTTAGACTTACTTTCAATCAATATCCAAAAGAACTTAAATTACATAGAGAAACCAATTCATTATGGATTTAGACTTGCTTCCAATCAATCTCCAAAAGAACTTAAAGGTCAAAGTGAAACCAATTCATCAAGGATGAAGACTTGCTTCCAATCAATCTCCAAAAGAACTTAAATTACAAAGAGAAACCAATCCATCAAGGATTAAGACTTGCTTTCAATCAATATCCAAAAAAATTAAATCAGAAAGAGAAACCACTTCGTTAAGGACTAAGACTTGCTTTCAATCAATGGCCAAAAGAACGTAAAGAACAAAGAGAAACCAATTCATCAAGGATTAAGACTTGCTTCCAATCAATCTACAACAGAACTTAAAGGTCGAAGAGAAACCAATTCATCAAGGATTAAGACTTGCTTTCAATCAATATCCATGAGAACTTAAAGAACAAAGAGAAACTAATCTATCAAGGATTAAGACTTGCTTTCAATCAATATCCAAAAAAATTAAATCAGAAAGAGAAACCACTTCGTTAAGGACTAAGACTTGCTTTCAATCAATGGCCAAAAGAACGTAAAGAAGAAAGAGAAACCAATTCATCAAGGATTAAAACTTGCTTCCAATCAATCTACAAAAGAACTTAAAGGTCGAGGAGAAACCAATTCATCAAGGATTAAGACTTGCTTTCAATCAATATCCAAGAGAACTTAAAGTACAAAGAGGAACCAATTCATCAAGGATTAAGACTTGCTTTCAATCAATATCGAAAAGAACTTAAATTACAAAGAGAAACCAATTCACTAAGGATTTAGACTTGCTTCCAATCAATCTCCAAAAGAACTTAAAGGTCATAGAGAAACCAAGTCATCAAGGATGAAGACTTGCTTCCAATCAATCTCCAAAAGAAATTAAAGGTCAAAGAGAAATCAATTCATCACGGATTAAGACTTACTTTCAATCAATATCCAAAAGAACTTAAATTACATAGAGAAACCAATTCATTAGGGATTTAGGCTTGCTTCCAATCAATCTCCAAAAGAACTTAAAGGTCAAAGTGAAACCAATTCATCAAGGATGAAGACTTGCTTCCAATCAATCTCCAAAAGAACTTAAAGGTCACAGAGAAACCAATCCATCAAGGATGAAGTCTTGCTTTCAATCAATATCCAAAAAAATTAATTCAGAAAGGGAAACCACTTCGTTAAGGACTAAGACTTGCTTTCAATCAATGGCCAAAAGAACGTAAAGAATAAAGAGAAACCAATTCATCAAGGATTAAGACATGCTTCCAATCAATCTCCAAAAAAACTTAAAGGTCAAAGAGAAACCAATTCATCAAGGATTAAGACTTGCTTTCAATCAATATCCATGAGAACTTAATGAACCAAGGGGAACCAATTCATCAAGGATTAAGACTTGCTTTTAATCAATATCCAAAAGAACTTAAATTACAAAGAGAAACCAATTCACTAAGGAATTAGACTTGCTTCCAATCAATCTCCAAAAGAAATTAAAGGTCAAAGAGAAACCAATTCATCAAGGATGGAGACTTGCTTCCAATCAATCTCCAAAAGAACTTAAAGGTCAAAGAGAAACCAATTCATCAAGGACTAAGACTTGCTTTCAATCTATATCCAAAAGAACTTAAATCAGAAAGAGAAACCACTTCGTTAAGGACTAAGACTTGCTTTCAATCAATGGCCAAAAGAACTTAAAGAACAAAGAGAAACCAATTCATCAAGGATTAAGACTTGCTTCCAATCAATCTCCAAGAGAGCTTAAAGGTCAAAGAGAAACCAATTCATCAAGGATTAAGACTTGCTTTCAATCAATATCCAAGAGAGCTTAAAGTACAAAGAGAAACTAATTCATCAAGGGCTAAGACTTGCTTTCAATCAATATCCAAAAGAACTTAAATTACATAGAGAAACCAATTCATTAAGGATTTAAACTTGCTTCCAATCAATCTCGAAATGAATTTAAAGGTCAAATAGAAACCAATTCATCACGGATTGAGACTTGCTTTCAATCAATATCCAAAAGAACTTAAATTACAAAGAGAAACCAATTCATTAATGTCTAAGACTTGCTTCCAATCAATCTCCAAAAGAACTTAAAGGTCAAAGAGAAACCAATTCATCAAGGATTAAGACTTGCTTTCAATCAATATCCAAGAGAACATAAAGTACAAAGAGGAACCAATTCATCAACGATTAAAACTTGTTTTCAATCAATATCCAAAAGAACTTAAATTACATAGAGAAACCAATTCATTAAGGATTTAGACTTGCTTCCAATGAATCTCCAAAAGAACTTAAAGGTCAAAGAGAAACCAATTCATCACGGATTAAGACTTCCTTTCAGTCAATATCCAAAAGAACTTAAATTACATAGAGAAACCAATTCATTATGGATTTAGACTTGCTTCCAATCAATCTCCAAAAGAACTTAAAGGTCAAAGTGAAACCAATTCATCAAGGATGAAGACTTGCTTCCAATCAATGTCCAAAGGATCTTAAAGGTGAAAGAGAAACAAATCCATCAAGGATTAAGACTTGCTTTCAATCAATATCCAAAAAAATTAAATCAGAAAGAGAAACCACTTCGTTAAGGACTAAGACTTGCTTTCAATCAATGGCCAAATGAATGTAAAGAACAAAGAGAAACCAATTCATCAAGGATTAAGACTTGTTTCCAATCAGTCTACAAAAGAACTTAAAGGTCGAAGAGAAACAAATTCATCAAGGATTAAGACTTGCTTTCAATCAATATCCATGAGAACTTAAAGTACAAAGGGGAACAAAATCATCAAGGATTTAGACTTGCTTCCAATCAATCTCCAAAAGAACTTAAAGGTCAAAGAGAAACCAATTCATCAAGGACTAAGACTTGCTTTCAATCAATATCCAAGAGAACTTAAAGTACAAAGAGGAACAAATTCATCAAGGATTAAGACTTACTTTCAATCAATATCCAAAAGAACTTAAATTACATAGAGAAACCAATTCATTAGGGATTTAGGCTTGCTTCCAATCAATCTCCAAAAGAACTTAACGGTCAAAGTGAAACCAATTCATCAAGGATGAAGACTTGCTTCCAATCAATCTCCAAAAGAACTTAAAGGTCAAGAGAAACGAATCGATCAAGGATTAAGACTTGCTTTCAATCAATATCCAAAAAAATTAAATCAGAAAGAGAAACCACTTCGTTAAGGACTAACACTTGCTTTCAATCAACGGACAAAAGAACGTAAAGAACAAAGAGAAACCAATTCATCAAGGATTAAGACATGCTTTCAATCAATATCCAAAAGAACTTAAGGGTCAAAGAGAAACCAATTCATCAAGGATTAAGACTTGCTTTCAATCAATATCCAAGAGAACTTAAAGTACAAAGAGGAACAAATTCATCAAGGATTAAGACTTGCTTTTAATCAATATCCAAAAGAACTTAAATTACAAAGAGAAACCAATTCACTAAGGATTTAGACTTGCTTCCAATCAATCTCCAAAAGAACTTAAAGGTCAAAGAGAAACCAATTCATCAAGGATTAAGACTTGCTTTCAATCAATATCCAAGAGAACTTAAAGTGCAAAGAGGAACAAATTCATCAAGGATTAAGACTTACTTTCAATCAATATCCAAAAGAACTTAAATTACATAGAGAAACCAATTCATTAGGGATTTAGGCTTGCTTCCAATCAATCTCCAAAAGAACTTAAAGGTCAAAGTGAAACCAATTCATCTAGGATGAAGACTTGCTTCCAATCAATCTCCAAAAGAACTTAAAGGTCAAGAGAAACGAATCCATCAAGGATTAAGACTTGCTTTCAATCAATATCCAAAAAAATTAAATCAGAAAGAGAAACCACTTCGTTAAGGTCTAACACTTGCTTTCAATCAACGGACAAAAGAACGTAAAGAACAAAGAGAAACCAATTCATCAAGGATTAAGACATGCTTCCAATCAATCTCCAAAAGAACTTAAAGGTCAAAAAGAAACCAATTCATGAAGGATTAAGACTTGCTTTCAATCAATATCCAAAAGAACTTAAATTACAAAGAGAAACCAATTCATCAAGGATTAAAACTTGCTTCTAATCAATATCCAAGAGAACTTAATGAGCGAAGAGAAACCAATTCATCAAGGATTAAGACTTGCTTTCAATCAATATCCAAAAGAACTTAATTTACAAAGAGAAACTAATTCGCTAAGGATTTAGACTTGCTGCGAATCAATCTGCAAAAGAACTTAAAGGACAAAGGGAAACCAATTCATCAAGGATTAAGGCTTGTTTTCGATCAATATCCAAAAACACTTAAATCACAATGAGAAACCAATTCGTTAAGGACTAAGACTTGCTTTCAATCAATGGCCAAAAGAACTTAACGAACAAAGAGAAACCAATTCATCAAGGATGAAGACTTGCTTCCAATCAATCTCCAGAAGAACTTAAATGTCAAGGAGAAACCAACCAATTCATCAAGGATTAAGACTTGCTTTCAATCAATATCCAAGAGAACTTAAAGTACAAAGAGGAACCAATTCATCAACGATTAAAACTTGCTGTCAATCAATATCCAAAAGAACTTAAATTACATAGAGAAACCAATTCATTAGGGATTTAGGCTTGCTTCCAATCAATCTCCAAAAGAACTTAACGGTCAAAGTGAAACCAATTCATCAAGGATGAAGACTTGCTTCCAATCAATCTCCAAAAGAACTTAAAGGTCAAGAGAAACGAATCCATCAAAGATTAAGACTTGCTTTCAATCAATATCCAAAAAAATTAAATGAGAAAGAGAAACCACTTCTTAAGGACGAACACTTGCTTTCAATCAACGGACAAAAGAACGTAAAGAACAAAGAGAAACCAATTCATCAAGGATTAAGACATGCTTTCAATCAATATCCAAAAGACCTTAAGGGTCAAAGAGAAACCAATTCATCAAGGATTAAGATTTGCTTTCAATCAATATCCAAGAGAACTTAAAGAACAAAGAGAAACCAATTCATCAAGGATTAAGACTTGCTTTCAATCAATATCCAAGAGAACTTAAAGTACAAAGAGGAACAAATTCATCAAGGATTAAGACTTGCTTTCAATCAATATCCAAAAGAACTTAAATTACAAAGAGAAACCAATTCACTAAGGATTTAGACTTGCTTCCAATCAATCCCAAAAAGAACTTAAAGGTCAAAGAGAAACCAATTCATCAAGGATTAAGACTTGCTTTCAATCAATATCCAAAAGAACTTAAAGTGCAAAGAGGAACAAATTCATTAAGGATTAAGACTTACTTTCAATCAATATCCAAAAGAACTTAAATTACACAGAGAAACCAATTCATTAGGGATTTAGGCTTGCTTCCAATCAATCTCCAAAAGAACTTAAAGGTCAAAGTGAAACCAATTCATCAAGGATGAAGACTTGCTTCCAATCAATCTCCAAAAGAACTTAAAGGTCAAAGAGAAACCAATCCATCAAGGATTAAGAATTGCTTTCAATCAATATCCAAAAAATTAAATCAGGAAGAGACACCACTTCGTTAAGGACTAACACTTGCTTTAAATCAACGGACAAAAGAACGTAAAGAACAAAGAGAAACCAATTCCTCAAGGATTAAGACATGCTTCCAATCAATCTCCAACAGAACTTAAAGGTCAAAGAGAAACCAATTCATCAAGGATTGAGACTTGTTTTCAATCAATATCAAAGAGAACTTAAA
>JAVHNN010000582.1:564056-692629 GCA_031439585.1 Pterocarpus macrocarpus
AGACACCAATTCCTTAATGATTAGGACTTGATTCCAATCTTTGGCCAAAAGAACTTAGTGGACAAAGAGAAACCAATTCATGATGGAATAAGACTTGAGTTCAATCAATGGCCAAAAGAACTTAAAGGACAAAGAGAAACCAATTCATTACGGATTAAGACTTGATTTCAATCAATGGCCAAAAGAACTTAAAGGACAAAGAGACACCAATTCCTTAATGATTAAGGCTTGATTCCAATCTTTGGCCAGAAGAACTTACAGGACAAAGTGAAGCCAATTCATTATGGATTAAGACTTGATTTCAATCAATGGCCAAAAGAACTTAAAGGACAAAGAGAAACCAATTCATTACGGATTAAGACTTGATTTCAATCAATGGCCAAAAGAACTTAAAGGACAAAGAGACACCAATTCCTTAATGATTAGGACTTGATTCCAATCTTTGGCCAAAAGAACTTAAAGACAAAGAGAAACCAATTCATTACGGATTAAGACTTGATTTCAATCAATGGCCAAAAGAACTTAAAGGACAAAGAGACACCAATTCTTTAATGATTAAGGCTTGATTCCAATCTTTGGCAGAAGAACTTAAAGGACAAAGAGAAACCAATTCATTATGGATTAAGACTTGATTTCAATCAATGGCCAAAAGAACTTAAAGGACAAAGAGACACCAATTCCTTAATGATTAGGACTTGATTCCAATCTTTGGCCAAAAGAACTTAAAGGACAAAGAGAAACCAATTCATTACGGATTAAGACTTGATTTCAATCAATGGCCAAAAGAACTTAAAGGACAAAGAGACACCAATTCATTAAGGATTAAGACTTGCTTCCAATCAATGGCCAAAAGAACTTAAAGGACAAAGAGAAACCAATTCATTACGGATTAAGACTTGATTTCAATCAATGGCCAAAAGAACTTAAAGGACAAAGAGACACCAATTCCTTAATGATTAGGACTTGATTCCAATCTTTGGCCGAAAGAACTTAAAGGACAAAGAGAAACCAATTCATTATGGATTAAGACTTGATTTCAATCAATGGCCAAAAGAACTTAAAGGACAAAGAGAAACCAATTCATTACGGATTAAGACTTGATTTCAATCAATGGCCAAAAGAACTTAAAGGACAAAGAGACACCAATTCCTTAATGATTAAGGCTTGATTCCAATCTTTGGCCAGAAGAACTTAAAGGACAAAGAGAAACCAATTCATTATGGATTAAGACTTGATTTCAATCAATGGCCAAAAGAACTTAAAGGACAAAGAGACACCAATTCCTTAATGATTAGGACTTGATTCCAATCTTTGGCCAAAAGAACTTAAAGGACAAAGAGAAACCAATTCATTATGGATTAAGACTTGATTTCAATCAATGGCCAAAAGAACTTAAAGGACAAAGAGACACCAATTCCTTAATGATTAAGGCTTGATTCCAATCTTTGGCCAGAAGAACTTAAAGGACAAAGAGAAACCAATTCATTACGGATTAAGACTTGATTTCAATCAATGGCCAAAAGAACTTAAAGGACAAAGAGACACCAATTCCTTAATGATTAGGACTTGATTCCAATCTTTGGCCAAAAGAACTTAGTGGACAAAGAGAAACCAATTCATGATGGAATAAGACTTGAGTTCAATCAATGGCCAAAAGAACTTAAAGGACAAAGAGAAACCAATTCATTAAGGATTAAGACTTGATTTCAATCAATGGCCAAAAGAACTTAAAGGACAAAGAGAAACCAATTCATTACGGATTAAGACTTGATTTCAATCAATGGCCAAAAGAACTTAAAGGACAAAGAGACACCAATTCCTTAATGATTAAGACTTGATTCCAATCTTTGGCCAAAAGAACTTAAAGGACAAAGAGAAACCAATTCATTACGGATTAAGACTTGATTTCAATCAATGGCCAAAAGAACTTAAAGGACAAAGAGACACCAATTCCTTAATGATTAAGGCTTGATTCCAATCTTTGGCCAGAAGAACTTAAAGGACAAAGAGAAACCAATTCATTATGGATTAAGACTTGATTTCAATCAATGGCCAAAAGAACTTAAAGGACAAAGAGACACCAATTCCTTAATGATTAAGGCTTGATTCCAATCTTTGGCCAGAAGAACTTAAAGGACAAAGAGAAACCAATTCATTACGGATTAAGACTTGATTTCAATCAATGGCCAAAAGAACTTAAAGGACAAAGAGACACCAATTCCTTAATGATTAGGACTTGATTCCAATCTTTGGCCAAAAGAACTTAGTGGACAAAGAGAAACCAATTCATGATGGAATAAGACTTGAGTTCAATCAATGGCCAAAAGAACTTAAAGGACAAAGAGAAACCAATTCATTACGGATTAAGACTTGATTTCAATCAATGGCCAAAAGAACTTAAAGGACAAAGAGACACCAATTCCTTAATGATTAAGGCTTGATTCCAATCTTTGGCCAGAAGAACTTACAGGACAAAGTGAAGCCAATTCATTATGGATTAAGACTTGATTTCAATCAATGGCCAAAAGAAGTTAAAGGACAAAGAGAAACCAATTCATTACGGATTAAGACTTGATTTCAATCAATGGCCAAAAGAACTTAAAGGACAAAGAGACACCAATTCCTTAATGATTAGGACTTGATTCCAATCTTTGGCCAAAAGAACTTAAAGGACAAAGAGAAACCAATTCATTACGGATTAAGACTTGATTTCAATCAATGGCCAAAAGAACTTAAAGGACAAAGAGACACCAATTCTTTAATGATTAAGGCTTGATTCCAATCTTTGGCCAGAACTTAAAGGACAAAGAGAAACCAATTCATTATGGATTAAGACTTGATTTCAATCAATGGCCAAAAGAACTTAAAGGACAAAGAGACACCAATTCCTTAATGATTAGGACTTGATTCCAATCTTTGGCCAAAAGAACTTAAAGGACAAAGAGAATCCAATTCATTACGGATTAAGACTTG
The DNA here is from genome assembly GCA_031439585.1 of Pterocarpus macrocarpus. NCBI lineage: Eukaryota > Viridiplantae > Streptophyta > Magnoliopsida > Fabales > Fabaceae > Pterocarpus > Pterocarpus macrocarpus. Next base: position 567,030 of record JAVHNN010000582.1, read on the forward strand.
ATTTCAATCAATGGCCAAAAGAACTTAAAGGACAAAGAGAAACCAATTCATTAATGATTAAGACTTGATTTCAATCAATGGCCAAAAGAACTTAAAGGACAAAGAGAAACCAATTCATTACGGATTAAGACTTGATTTCAATCAATGGCCAAAAGAACTTAAAGGACAAAGAGACACCAATTCCTTAATGATTAGGACTTGATTCCAATCTTTGGCCAAAAGAACTTAAAGGACAAAGAGAAACCAATTCATTACGGATTAAGACTTGATTTCAATCAATGGCCAAAAGAACTTAAAGGACAAAGAGACACCAATTCCTTAATGATTAAGGCTTGATTCCAATCTTTGGCCAGAAGAACTTAAAGGACAAAGAGAAACCAATTCATTATGGATTAAGACTTGATTTCAATCAATGGCCAAAAGAACTTAAAGGACAAAGAGACACCAATTCCTTAATGATTAGGACTTGATTCCAATCTTTGGCCAAAAGAACTTAAAGGACAAAGAGAAACCAATTCATTACGGATTAAGACTTGATTTCAATCAATGGCCAAAAGAACTTAAAGGACAAAGAGACACCAATTCCTTAATGATTAAGGCTTGATTCCAATCTTTGGCCAGAAGAACTTAAAGGACAAAGAGAAACCAATTCATTATGGATTAAGACTTGATTTCAATCAATGGCCAAAAGAACTTAAAGGACAAAGAGACACCAATTCCTTAATGATTAGGACTTGATTCCAATCTTTGGCCAAAAGAAATTAAAGGACAAAGAGAATCCAATTCTGTAACACCCTAGTAGTTTCATTCTATGCTTAAGTCATATTGTGGAATTACTAGTTGCTACTTTTGCTCGCGGAACTATCATTACCTTTTAGAAATTACTTTATACCGAAAATAAGGGTAAAATTTTTTCTACAAAACAAGTAAACCATTTTTGAAATCGAGAGCCATGAGCGCATCGTGAACATATAAAGTAACACCGCTATCCCATACATATATCGCATTTAACAAGCATAGAGACCATAAGAGTAACCACAATTCTTAGAATAATGTAACATTCATTCCACGGCCAACCATGATAATACAATAAGAGTCGTACCAGTTCATACATAAGATAATAATGGGTCCGATATCTATTGTCGGTCCTACACAAAAGCCTACCAATACATAATAAAAGGAAATACATCAGAGAATCTTACTACCCAAGCATGCCACATAACAGAATAATAACCCTATAACTACTACCAAAAGGGGGCTATCCTCGTGCTCGGCTCCGCATGCGCCGTCAGATCAAGCATCTGGCGGGAGGAAACCGTTCCCATATCCACCAGGAGAAGTACTACCACGCCCTCCTCCTCGAGCACGTCCTCGCCCACGGGACACAGCGCGGGTACGAATGAACCCACGCCCGCGAACCGGGGGTGAAAATGGGCCAGCAGATGAAGTAGAAGAATCAGAAGATAGACGTATCACTGAAGGCTGCGACGAACCCGAACGGTGAGAACCCCGAATGAGCTCGGATAGAGGGCTCGACGGATCGGTCTCCACATGGAAGTTTCGGATAAGACGGCCCGAGGATCGGAATCGGTGAAACGATCGAGTCAAACGGGTATCCGAAGTCGGCCTCATCATCATCGCCTGGGGTATCTCGGTGGTGAAAGTAGGGCGAATGTCATCCATAGTAACCTCGCCAAATGGCTGATGCGGTCGGAAAATGGGCTCATCACGGAGTCCGAACTGGCGGTCGTGGAAGATGTAGACCTCATCGCCAAGCGCCGCCGACAAAGATCGAGGCGTTCAAAGACGGTCAAAGCGCCAACGCCACATCGGGAACTCAATGTAGATCACCACCGTGCCCGACGTCGACATCCTCTGAAGATGACACGGAAACGTAGGAATGAGAAATATTAAATTTCTCGAGAGGATCGCTGCTAGACAACACAAAGGTCATCGCCATCGTCCCACCACTTCGGGTTTAATTACAAAACAGTGGGATGATATAAGTTCAATTTTTAATGGTTTTGAAAACTTAAACCCGGCGGGTTGCTTTTAAACTTAACATCATAAACACATCATCATGACTAACATCCGTACTAAAACATAGAATAACATCCATAATGCAAATGGGCCATATACTTTCATGCAAAGACACGCATCATCACAGATGTAACCATGGTCATACTTAGACTTTACTTTCATTTTTAGCACGTGCTTAACATTCTTTACTTTCCTTTGAAATAGACTGCTTTTGGACATGAGCTCATTCCGTGACTGTCGTCACGCAAAGACTAACCAAATCAGACTAAGCCGATATTGGTTACCTCTAAGTTGGCGGGTCCTCCAAAACACCCTTGCCTCCCTCATAGAGGTTCCTTGTGGATCGCCGTCTCTCACTTCCCCATCAAGTGATTGAAGGGTCATGTCCCATTGAATTTTTCTTATCTTTATACTTTACATGCATAACTCCTTGACTAGATGCATGCAATGATATGACTAAGTCCATAATTTTGACGGAAATCCGGCAGCATAACGGCTAGACCGGAGCTTTCCCAAAATGCCAATCATCAGCATTCAACCAATAGTTCATCATATCTATATCATATCATCACACTTATCATTCAATCATGAGACAAAGCTCAATCAATCTCATCATTCATCATGCCAAGTGGCATCACACATTCATACCCTAAAGGGGTTTATAGTTGTGTTGTTCTTTGTGAAGAATATTATGAATCATCACATGATTTCCCATGATAGAATCACATAGTTAGGATATGTGTTTATAGTCTTTTAGTTACTTGGTCCTTGGATGAAAGTATGCTTTACTTAAGTACATGTCTTATGAAACACTTGTTCAAGTTAATTAAATTGTGTGATTGTTTCCTTTCCTTGAGATAGCGCACTTAGTGATTCCTAGGTTCATGGTATGCTTAGAGGCCCTAATCATACTTCTGTTCTCAAGGAGTTCGAGATCCCTCTAATCCTTGGGTCATGACAACGCATAACCACATCATGAACCCAACAACACCAATGTTCACTAATCACCAAGGGTGACTTTTAACTTAGTCAAGTTGCAAAGTTTTAAACTTTTACTAATAACATACCAAGGTTTTGCCTTAAACATTATTAAAGTTGTCATTCTTTATAAAGTAGTCATAAAGTCTTATTCTTTATGAAAGTAAGTGCCTTTGACATTAAGCTCTTATCTTAAGATTGGATCTTTATGAAATAATGATACAAGCTACTAGCTTTATGAATAAAAAGTCTTGTTCTTTATAAAAGTTAACACCTTTTGCATTAGTTGGGTTCAAAGTCTAAACTTTATGAATGAAATGTTATAGAACAACATTTTTATAACTTAATGATCTCATTCTTGAATAAAGTTTGAAATTTTGTGAAAGGTCTTTTCTTTAAGGTTTGATTTCTAAAGCCTAAAGTGACAAGATATCATTTTTTTTTTTTAACTCAAAAAGTTTAGACTTTCACATGTATTCTTGTCTTCAAAACAAAACAAAATAAAACTTTATGGAAGCTTAAAAGTTGCGCCACTTTGAAGAAATCATGAAGCAAACTTTTTAAAGTCTAAAACTTTGAGAAGGTTCATAGTCTTATCAAATCATGGAAGCATAGAAAGGTGAAGCTTTTCTAATCATTCACTCATCATAAAGAGAAAGGAACAACTTTAAGCTAGAGATCAATAAGAACATAGGTTTCCAAAAGAAGAAACTTAAGAACACATGAAGAACATCAAGAACATATTTTACTAAAAGAGGAAACTTAAGAACACATGAAGAATATCAAGAACATATTTTTCGAAAAGAGGAAACTTAAGAACACATGAAGAACATCAAGAACATATTTTTTGAAAAGAGGAAACTTAAGAACACATGAAGAACATCAAGAACATATTTTTCTAAAAGAGGAAACTTAAGAACACATTAAGAACATCAAGAACATATTTTTCTAAAAGAGGAAACTTAAGAACGCATGAAGAACATCAAGAACACATTTTTCCAAAAGAGGAAACTTAAGAACACATGAAGAACATCAAGAACATATTTTTCCAAAAGAGGAAACTTAAGAACACATGAAGAACATGAAGGATCTTCTCAAGTTTTCACTTAGAGATCTTGGTCATGAAAGACCCAAGCTCCAAGCTTTCTTGAGCAAACAAAATGAAAAAGATGAAGATCACTACCTTTCTTGAAGATGGCGCAAAAACAAGAGAAATGGAAGAAGAAGATGATGACTCCTCTTGATGATGAAGGTGGCGGTTTTGAATGAGCAAGGAGAGAACTCTTGAGTTCTCTTGAAAATGAGTCTTGTAGTGTTTTGATCTTGTCTCCAAAGACCCAAAGATGTGATCTTTGAAGGGCTTAGTGAGGAAGGTTTGGTTATGGAGGTGGAAAATGATGAAGAAGATGAAGAAGAAGAAGAAGAAGGAATGTAGAGAGAGGTTGGAGAGTTTGAGAACTTTAGAGAGAGAATGAGAAGTTGAAAATGAAGTGAATGTGTGTGTGTGTGTGAGAAAGTGGCGTCCTACATTAAGGGAGGGGGAGTGAGATATTTTGCTTAATTTTGTGTTAATTAGTGATTAAGGGGACAAATTGATATGATTCAGGGGGAAAGTTTAGTGTTGTGATTAATTTTTGTCTGTTTTTAATCAGAAATGGATATAGATGCCACACTCAAGAGAAGATGGGAAGGTGAGTGATAAGTCTTGTTTTGATCGCCACAAGTTGCCTTGATAAGATCAGATTTAGTCCTTTGCCCAAGAACAAAAGGGAAGTTCTCACAAGTGGGAGAAAACTCAAAAACAAGTCTATTCATAATCTGTCTTGTGTTTGTACATTGAGTTCCTATTTGTAATCTGAAAGTTACTGCACATTGAGTTGCAGCCACTACACATTCCACTAAATAGTAACTCCCAATAACATTGAAAACACAAGTAACTGACCCATTATCTATCATAATTGCCTAGGAACTCTTAAAAACTTGAAACTGATTTGGAAAACAGCTGAAGAGCTTCTGAAATTGGAGACATTAAAAGGTGCACGAAAACTACAAGAAAATAAGACAAATTACACCTAATTAAAACTAATTATTCCAGCCCAATCTGATTGCAACTTGATCACTTGAATTGGGCTTCATCTTGGGTCTTCAAGTGACTTCTACATGTTGGACTTGGCTATTCTTCAAGCTGAATAAGATTGGTCCATTTTGGAAGCTCATGCTCAATTGGATTGCTCTTGGTCTTTGCTTCCTTGATTAGGCCTTGCAAAGCTTCTTTTAGCCTTTTTGCTCTAGCTCTGGTCATTGGGCCGTCCATGCCTTGTAATTGATCTTGAACATTATTGGCCTTGATTGAATTCTCATCATTCCCTCCCTCTTGAAAAGGATTCGTCCTCGAATCAAGCTCATCACCTGCATCAAACAAGGACAGATCAGTTACATTGAAAGTAGCACTAACTTGATACTCACCTGGAAGATCAAGCTTATATGCGTTGTCATTGATCTTTTCAATCACTTGGAAAGGTCCATCTCCTCTTGGTTGTAGCTTGGAATGCCTTTGGGCAGGAAACCTCTCCTTCCTCATGTGAACCCAAACCCAATCTCCTAGCTCAAAAGTCACCTTCTTGCGCCCTTTGTTGGCTTGATGAGCATACTGCCATGTTTTCTTCTCAATTTGTTGTCTCACCTTCTCATGGAATTGCTTGACAAATTCAGCCTTCTTTTTGCCATCTAGATTACCTTGCTCTCTCATTGGCAAAGGAATTAAATCTAATGGAGTCAAAGGGTTAAAACCATAGACCACTTCAAAAGGTGAGTGATTAGTAGTAGAGTGTGTTGCCCTATTGTAAGCAAATTCTACATGAGGTAAACAATCTTCCCAAGACTTTAGATTCTTACTAATCACAGCCCTTAACAAGGTAGAGAGGGTTCTATTCACTACCTCTGTTTGTCCATCAGTTTGTGGATGACAAGTTGTAGAGAAAAGAAGCTTGGTTCCTAACTTGTTCCACAAGGTCTTCCAAAAGTGACTTAAGAACTTGGTATCACGGTCGGAGACAATGCTTCTTGGCATGCCATGCAATCTCACAACTTCTTTGAAAAACAATTCAGTAATTTGAATGGCATTGTCGGTTTTGTGGCAAGCTATGAAGTGTGCCATCTTTGAAAACCTGTCCACAACAACAAAAATAGAATCTTTGCCCCTCTTAGTTCGAGGCAAACCCAGTACAAAGTCCATAGACAAATCAGTCCAAGGGAAATCAGGAATAGGTAACGGGTTATACAATCCATGAGGCATAACCTTGGATTTGGCCTTCTTGCAAGTAACACAATGACCACAAATTTTTTCTACATGCTTTTTCATTTGAGGCCAAAAGAAATGTTCAACCAAGGTACTCAAAGTCTTACTAACCCCAAAATGACCCATCAAACCCCCTCCATGAGCCTCTCTAACAAGTAATTCACGCAAGGAACAATTAGGCACACAAAGTCTATTTCCCTTAAACAAATAACCATCATGCCTAAAGAAATCCTTTTCTGCCCCTTTTTCACAAGCAATGTACAATTGTGCAAAATCAGAATCATTTATGTACAAGTCTTTCAAATACTCAAAACCAAGCAATTTTGCATCTAAGGTAGAAAGTAGTGCATACCTCCTAGAAAGTGCATCAGCCACCACATTTTCTTTCCCTTGCTTGTATTTGATCACATAAGGGAATTGTTCCAGAAATTCAATCCACTTACCATGCCTGTTTACCTTTCCTTGTCCCTTTAAATGTTTCAAGGATTCATGATCCGTGTGTACCACAAATTCTTTTGGCAAAAGATAATGCTGCCAAACCTGCAAAGTTCTCACCAAAGCATACAACTCTTTGTCATAAGTAGAGTAATTAAGTTTAGCTCCACTCAATTTCTCACTAAAGTACGCATGTGCCTACCTTCTTGCATCAAAACAGCCCCTATACCTATACCCGAAGCATCACACTCAATTTCAAAGGATTTAGAAAAATCGGGTAAGATAAGTAAAGGTGCTCCACTCAATTTTTCTTTAAGGGTATTGAAAGCCATATCTTGCTCTTGTTCCCACTTGAAACCAACATTTTTCTTGACAACTTCAGTCAATGGTGCAGCTAGTGTACTAAAATCCTTGACAAACCTCCTATAAAAACTAGCTAACCCATGAAAACTCCTCACATCACTCAAACCCTTAGGTTTAGGCCATTCCCTAATTGCTCTCACTTTTTCTTCATCCACTTCTATCCCTCTAGAACTAACAATGAATCCAAGAAAGTTTACTTATTGAGTGCAAAAGGAACACTTTTTCAAATTAGCATACAACCTCTCTTTTCTCAATGCAAGTAAGACACACCTCAAATGCTCAAGATGTTCACCTAAGCTCTTGCTATAGATGAGGATATCATCAAAGTAAACAACCACAAATTTTCCAAGAAAAGCACGCAAAACATAATTCATGAGGCGCATGAATGTACTAGGAGCATTGGTTAAACCAAAAGGCATAACTAACTATTCATACAACCCATATTTAGTTTTGAAAGCTGTTTTCCATTCATCCCCTTCTTTCATCCTAATTTGATGATAACCACTTTTCAAATCAATTTTGGAGAAATAACAAGAACCATGCAATTCATCAAGCATATCATCTAATCTAGGAATTGGATGTCTATACTTTACAGTGATTTTGTTGATGGCTCTGCAATCTGTACACATCCTCCATGATCTATCTTTCTTTGGTACAAGAATAACAGGCACAGCACAAGGACTCATGCTTTCCCTCACCCATCCTTTTTCCATCAGCTCTCCAACTTGTTTTTGAAGTTCTTTTGCTTCCTGATTAGTTCTATAGGCTGGCCTATTAGGGAGTACAGCACCAGGAATGAGATCAATTTGATGCTCAATTCCTCTCAAGGGTGGCAAACCACTTGGAACTTCATCCGGGATCACATCCTCAAATTCCTGCAAAAGAGATACAAAAGAACTAGGCAAAGAAGTTTGATCAATGTTAGAGTTTAAACAAGCCTCCTTGTACAAAAGTACAAGCATAGGTTGATGAGAAAAACAAGCTCTCTTGATCTCACTTTCTTTTGCAATAATACTCATGTATTTACTCTCTTTTTCTAGCTCACCACTCTCTTGGTGTTTACTTTTCTTTTTTTCACTCTCTTTTTTATTGGATGCCTCACGCTCTCTAGACTGCCTCATTTTTATTTGATCCTCAAAAACTTGTCTTGGAGACAAAGGTGTAAGAGTGAATTTCTTCTTGTTGTGCACAAGTGAAAACCGGTTGGTGTATCCATTGTGGATCACCTTGCGGTCAAATTGCCATGGTCTTCCAAGAAGTATGTGTGCAGCATCCATGGGAACTACATCACAAAGTACCTCATCCACATAATCTCCAATAGTGAATGGTACTAGAACTTGCTTGTCCACCTTCAATTCTCCATTATCACTAAGCCATTGCAACCTATATGGCCTAGGATGCTTTGATGTGCTCAAATTCAATCTTTCCACCAAAGTTATGCTAGCCACATTGGTGCAGCTCCCTCCATCAATGATCATGCTGCATACTTTTCCTTGAACAAGACATCTAGTATGGAAAATGTTTTCCCTTTGTGCATCATCTTCTTCTTTGGTCTGCACATTTAAAATCCTTCTAACAACTAGCAAATCACCATCATGAGGCCTAATTTCATCACCTTCACTTTCATGCTCTAGTGATGCATCGAGACTCCTCCTCGCCTCTACCTCTCCATTATCCTTCAAAATCATTGCTCTCTTGTTAGGACATTCAGAAGCAATGTGACCCCTTCCAAGACACTTAAAGCACTTTATGTCTCGGTTCTTTGAAATGCTTGTTGATGGTTGACTTCTCTTTGATTCAACCTCTTTAGACTGAATTGCAACTGGTTGCTCCTTCTTTGGATTGTTTCTCCAAGGACTTGAATTGGAACTTGAAGAATTTCTTCTATTTCTCCTCTTTAATTGTTGCTCCACCTTGATTGCTTGATGCACCATCTCTTGAAGTTCCACATAGTGATACATCTCCACGGCATCGGCTATGTCTCGGTTAAGGCCATTGAGAAACCGAGCCATGGTTGCTTCTTGATCCTCCACAATGTTAGCTTGAATCATGGCCATCTCCATCTCCTTGTGATAGTCATCCACACTCTTAGAGCCTTGAGTGAGACTCTGCAACTTGTTGTGGAGTTCCCTATGGAAATATGAAGGCACAAATCTCCTTCTCATGATTGCCTTCATCTCAGCCCATGTCCGAACCGGTTGCTCTCCATTCCTAGCTCTATCTTTCTGCAATTGATCCCACCAAACAAGAGCATAATCAGTAAATTCAAGGGCAGCAAGCTTAACCTTATTACCTTCAGAATATGTGTGACAAGAGAATATTTGCTCCACTCTCATTGCCCACTCCAAATAGGCTTGTGGATCAGACTTCCCTTGAAATGGAGGAATTTTGATGTTAATTCCTCTGAGTTCATCACCAGAATTTCTTCTTCTCCCATTGTGCCTAACAATCCTTCTTCTCCTTGTGTTTTGATCACTTGGCTCTTCCTCTTCAGATTGGTAATTTGTTTCATCTTGAGAAGCATGCTGACTAAGAGGTGCATGGTTTTCCATCCTATCTATCCTCTCATGGAGCTCTTCAAATTTCGTATTGAATAGCCGTTCTAGATGGCCAGTCAATGCTTGCATCTGTAAAGCAGATAATCCTCCATCTTGTGATGAATTTTCATTTCCTGCCATGTTAGCTAATGGAAACTGAAAAATATAGACCTCACAAACCTCACAAAGTGTTTACACTCTTGAAATATGACACTCACACTCGTGTATGTCACTCAAACTTCCTCTTATGAGCTCTTAAGAAAAGAACCTTATCAATGATTTTTTCAAGACAGCAAGTAGACAATCAAGTGACCAAAAAAAAAAAAAAACCAACAAGAAAATATCAATGGAACAAGAGACAAAAACGGATAGGAAAGAAATTCAACAAAGATCAAGAGGAATGAAAGGAATATCTTTGAACTCAGATTTCATAAAGAAAGAATATTGAGTCCTTTTAATTCACAAATCCTTTTTTTTCTTTTTTTTTTTTACTATGCCCAGAATTTTCATTTTTTTTTTTTTCCACTGATCAAATGTAATATCAACAAAGACAGAAATGGAAATTAGAATAACATCAAGAAATTAAGCAAAGTAAAAAGGATGAATCAAACAAGAACTGAAAGAAAACAAATCACAAAGTCGCACTAGACTGAGTTCGGAAAAGAAAAACGATGTATCTCGAGCTACAAAATTCGGATTTCAACGATTCAAAAAGGAGATGAAAGATGAGATTCTGAACTTCAGAAAAGACCCAAGAAACACCAAAATATGATGCGTAAAACTCAAGATATGAACCAAAGAAAACTGACTAATTCTGCAACTCGAAGAAGCTGGCTCTGATACCAAATGATATGATTCAGGGGGAAAGTTTAGTGTTGTGATTGATTTTTGTTTGTTTTTAATCAGAAATGGATATAGACGCCACACTCAAGAGAAGATGGGAAGGTGATGTGAGCCAAGGAGGGGTTATGAGCTTACAAGACAAAGCCAAGGAGGAAGACGCATTAAAGGGAATTGGAGGACCCATGACAAGGTCCAAGACTAAGAGAATGAAGCAAGCTTTGGAAGGCTTAATAATGGAGCTCAAGGAAAAGGAGGATCCACGCACAATGGAGGCAACAACTAAATGGACCACATTCCTTCAACTTGAAAGTGAAATTGAGCCAACATGAAGACATAATTGTAAAGGCCCAAATCTACGTGATCAAAGATGCATTCATGGGCTACAAGTGTCCAATTTAGTGGGTTAAGAATCTTGGACCTTAGTGGAAAATAAATAAGTCCAGTTTTTATTATTTTCTTTGTATTTTCGTATGTATTTTTGGGGGATTTTCTGAAGTGGGTTTTTAATATCTTTTGTGGGTTTTTAATGTCCTTTGAGAGTTACTAAGTTATTATTAGGTTAGTGGACTCCTATGGCTGCACTAGTGGAAAATAAATGTCACATGCATGAATGCATGGTAGTGGTGCAGAATACTAGCTTAGTGGGTCTTAGTGGATATTAAATGCTTAGTGGGAAGTGTAGAAGAGGTTCAATGTTTCAGCCCTCCACTAAGCCTATAAATAGGAGAACTCTTGTATTGCTAAGGATCTTGAATTTGAATGAAATCTGAGTTTTCTCTATTGTGAGAGCTTCCCTTGAGTTCTTAGGCAAAGAACTAATCTGATCTTATCAAGGCAACTTGTGGCGATCAAACTCTTCATGACTTATCACTCACCTTCTCATCTTTCTTGAGTGTGGCGTCAATATCCTTCCCTAAAACTGAATTTCAAGGCGATCCATTTCCAAGTTTCGTATCAGAAGGTGAGTGATAAGTCTTGTTTTGATCGCCACAAGTTGCCTTGATAAGATCAGATTTAGTCCTTTGCCCAAGAACAAAAGGGAAGTTCTCACAAGTGGGAGAAAACTCAAAAACAAGTCTATTCATAATCTGTCTTGTGTTTGTACATTGAGTTCCTATTTGTAATCTGAAAGTTACTGCACATTGAGTTGCAGCCACTACACATTCCACTAAATAGTAACTCCCAATAACATTGAAAACACAAGTAACTGACCCATTATCTATCATAATTGCCTAGGAACTCTTAAAAACTTGAAACTGATTTGGAAAACAGCTGAAGAGCTTCTGAAATTGGAGACATTAAAAGGTGCACGAAAACTACAAGAAAATAAGACAAATTACACCTAATTAAAACTAATTATTCCAGCCCAATCTGATTGCAACTTGATCACTTGAATTGGGCTTCATCTTGGGTCTTCAAGTGACTTCTACATGTTGGACTTGGCTATTCTTCAAGCTGAATAAGATTGGTCCATTTTGGAAGCTCATGCTCAATTGGATTGCTCTTGGTCTTTGCTTCCTTGATTAGGCCTTGCAAAGCTTCTTTTAGCCTTTTTGCTCTAGCTCTGGTCATTGGGCCGTCCATGCCTTGTAATTGATCTTGAACATTATTGGCCTTGATTGAATTCTCATCACAAATGGGATGATGGGGAGACAAAGCATGGTCAAACTCTTACATAAAGTAGTCTTGTCTCATGCTTTTTGCTTTTATGACATCACTCTCTACTTTATTATCTAGTTGACTAAATTTGAATTTAATCATGTGATTAAGTGCTCATACAACTTAATTAAGGTGATTAAGCAAGAATTAGTGATTAACACACAAGAACATGATTAACAAAAATTAATCTCACGATTAAGCTTAATTAACCTTAATTAAACTCGAGTAAGCTAATTAAGGGCGATTAGTGCATAAGTAAGCTATAGGGGCTCTAACTTGCTTAATTAGATATTATCTAACCTCGATTAGGCATTCTCTTGACCCTTCTCATCCGAGTCAACCCCTTAATTAAGCCCTAATCTCGAAATTCCTCATTAAGTGCCTAATTACTCAGGGTTACTACGGTAATTTAGCACGACATGAAATTGAGGATGTTACATTTCTCCTCACCTTAAAAAAGAATTTTGCCCTTAAAATTCGTTACCTGTAAATAAGTTCGGATACTTGCTCTTCATTTCGGCCTCCAGCTCCCATGTATATTCTTCCACATTTCCTCTACCCCAAGCCACTTTGACCAAGGGTACCGTCTTATTCCTCAGCTGTTTTGCCCCACGATCCACGATCTGAGATGGCGGTAGATTGAAAGTTAGGTCTTCCCTTAACTGTACACTTTCAGGCTCAAGTAGATGACTAGGGTCGGAATGGTATTTTCTTAATTAAGACACATGGAAAACATCATAAAGGTTTGACAAATTTGGAGGTAAGGCTATTTGGTAAGCAACTGACCCGACACGCTTTAAAATTTGAAAAGGGCCAAGGAAACGGGGGCTTAACTTTTTGACCTTCATGGCTCTACCTATACCGGTCGTAGGAGTGATTTTCAGGAATACATGTTCTCCTTCTTGGAACTCTAGGGGCTTTCTCCTCTTATCCGCATAACTCTTTTGACGGCTTTGGGCCGTAAGAATTCTGTCCCTAATCCTTTTATAAACCTGCGGTAGTAACCGGCTAAACCTAAGAAACTCCTTATCTCAGTCACTGAGGTTGGCCTCTCCCAACTCATCACAGCCTCAATCTTACATGGATCCACAGCAATACCCCCTTGCGACACCACATGCCCTAAGAACTTTACTTCCTCCATCCAGAATTCACACTTAGATAACTTGGCATAAAGCTTCTTTCCCCTTAAGATCCTTAATACAACCCTCAAATGTTTCTCATGTTCCTCCTTTGTCCTAGAATATATGAGAATATCATCTATGAAAACAACTACAAACTTGTCCAAATAGGGCCTAAAGATCCTGTTCATATAATCCATGAAAACAGCAGGGGCATTAGTCAATCCAAACGACATCACCGTAAACTCATAATGCCCATACCTTGTCCTAAAAGCTGTCTTAGGTATATCCTCCTCTTTCACCCTTATTTGATGATATCCAGATCTCAGATCAATCTTAGAGAACACAGCTGCACTTCGCAGTTGGTCCATGAGGTCATTTATCCTAGGCAAGGGATACTTGTTCTTAACAGTAACCTTGTTTAATTGTCTGTAATCCACACACAGCCTCATACTGCCATCCTTCTTTTTCACAAATAGCACCGGGGCTCCCCAAGGTGAGGCACTAGGTCTTACAAACTTCTTTTCTAACAATTCTTCCAATTGTCCCTTCAACTCCGACAACTCTAGTGGGGACATTCTATAGGGTGCTATAGAGATTGGCCCAATACCCGGCACCAACTCTATAGAAAACTCGATTTCCCTTTCCGGGGGAAATTCGGGTATGTCATCGGGGAATACATCTGGGTACTCCCTAACTACGGGGATCTCATCCAACACCTGCTCGAGTTCTACTTCACTTGTCATAAGGAGAACATATCCCTGATCACCAAACTCACTACTTCCTACCCTAACAGAGTTCAAGAACAAACTAACAGCCTCCACGGGCTTATCAGGTATAGGGGGAAAAACAATAGACTTTTCTGAACAATTTATCATAGCATGGTTAGCCGAAAGCCAATCCATGCCTAGAATCAGATCCAAGCCAGACAAAGGCAAACAAATCAAATTCGCTATGAAAGACCTACCATCAATTTGGAATTGACAACTCAAGCAACAATGACAAGTCTTAACTGGTTTCCCAGCAGGAGTAGAAACATTTAACATATAAGGCAATTCGGACACAGATAATCCTAATCTATCTACACAATCATGAGAAATAAAGGAGTGTGTAGCTCCAGAATCATATAGCACAGTTAAGGTCCTACCATTGACCTCGCACTTACCTTTGATGAGATCGTCGGATCGCGTGGCCTCTTCAGCATTGAGGGTAAAGACCCTTCCTTGGTGTTGGGGCTTGTTGGCAGGGGACAACAGCTTGACAGTACAATCTCTTGCCATATGCCCAGGCTTTCCGCATCGGAAACAAGCATTCTGGCCAGCTAAACAAGGGCGTCCTCCATGGTGTTTACCACACTTAGGGCAAGCTTGACCATTCGTCGGCTTGGGTGGATTCCCAAAGAAGCTTACGGGGTTGCTTTCCTCTGACACCTCCACCCTGAAATGGTTTCCTCAGAGGTTGGGGCTTGAACTTCTGCCCTTGCGGTGCCAACTTCTTCTTGTAGGCCTCGGACCTTGCCACCGACAGCTTACGGTTGCAATCCTCCACCAAACGGCACTTGTTGACGAGTGCAGCATAGTCACGGATCTCCATTGGTCCTACAGATGCCAGTATCTCCTCACGCAATCCCCCTTCAAACTTCACACACTTCCAACGCTCATCCGGGTTCCCTTGGTAAATTGTCGAGAACTTGCACACCTCTTGAACTTGGCCGTATACTCAGCAATATTCATGGTCCCTTGACGCAGACTCATGAACTCCAGCTCCTTCGCATTCCTCACGGACGCAGGAAAATACTTCTCATAGAAGTGCGACTTGAAAATCTCCCAGGTGATGTGGGTTTGGGCTCCCTCCAAGAGCCTCTTTACGCCTACCCACCAGAACTCAGCACCAGCTTCCAACATATAGGTAGCAAAGGCTACCTTCTGCTCCTCCGTGCAGGCCAATACTGTGAAAATTTTCTCAATGGCCTTGATCCACTCCTCAGCTCGATCAGGGTTGTACGCTCCTCTAAAGCTCGGCGGATTTGCCTTCCTGAACTCAGCAAACTTGAGGTACTCAAGATCTACCTCAGCTCCTCCATTGTGCCCTTCGGGATTCTCCTCATCCCTTTGCTCCATTCGCTCCATCATTCGATGGGCAGCAGCAGCTTGCTCCCTCATAGCAGCAGCCATTTCGCGAAGTGTCCCCATGACTTCCTCGGGACCTTCTGGCTCGTTGCGGGGCCTACCACGTCTTCTGAAGCCATTAGTTCCTGGTGCACAAGACAAAAGACATTGAGTTGATCAGGCTCAACATTTATGTTGAGTGAACCAGCAACTGACCACATTCAGAATAGACGATCATGCACATCTAATTCCTATGCCTCATCATACAGATGAGACTCAAAGCAGGACTTAACTAAAACGTATGCTTAGAAGCATAGTCAGTCCATCCCCAGGCTCTTCAAGGACGAACTGCTCTGATACCAAAATGTAACACCCTAGTAGTTCCATTCTATGCTTAAGTCATATTGTGGAATTACTAGTTGCTACTTTTGCTCGCGGAACTATCATTACCTTTTAGAAATTACTTTATACCGAAAATAGGGGTAAAATTTTTCTACAAAACAAGTAAACCATTTTTGAAATCGAGAGCCATGAGCGCATCGTGAACATATAAAGTAACACCGCTATCCCATACATATATCGCATTTAACAAGCATAGAGACCATAAGAGTAACCACAATTCTTAGAATAATGTAACATTCATTCCACGGCCAACCATGATAATACAATAAGAGTCGTACCAGTTCATACATAAGATAATAATGGGTCCGATATCTATTGTCGGTCCTACACAAAAGCCTACCAATACATAATAAAAGGAAATACATCAGAGAATCTTACTACCCAAGCATGCCACATAACAGAATAATAACCCTATAACTACTACCAAAAGGGGGCTATCCTCGTGCTCGGCTCCGCATGCAGTCGTCACATCAAGCATCTGGCGGGAGGAAACCGTTCCCATATCCACCAGGAGAAGTACTACCACGTCCTCCTCCTCGAGCACGTCCTCGCCCACGGGACACAGCGCGGGTACGAATGAACCCACGCCCGCGAACCGGGGGTGAAAATGGGCCAGCAGATGAAGCGAAGAATCGAGAAGATAGACGAATCATCAAGGTCGCGACGAACCCGAGCGGTGAGAACCCCGAATGAGTCGGATAGAGGGCTCGGACGGATCGGTCTCCACATGGAAGTTTCGGATAAGACGGCTCGAGGATCGAATCCATGAAACAATCGAGTCAAACGGGTATCCGAGTCGGCTCATCATCATCGATGGGGGTATCTCGGTGGCTGAAAGTAGGGGCGAATGTCATCCATAGTAACCTCGCCAAATGGCTGATGCGGTCGGAAAAATGGGCTCATCACGGGAGTCTGGAACTGGCGGTCATGGAAGATGTAGACCCTCATTGCTGCGCCGACAAAGACCGAGGCGTTCAAAGACCGGGTCAAAGCGCCAACGCCACATCGGGAACTCAATGTAGATCACCACCGTGCCCGACGTCGACATCCTCTGAAGATGACACGGAAACGTAGGAATGAGAAATATTAAATTTCTCAGTAGGATCGCGGCTAGACAACACAGTGTCATCGTCATCGTCCCAGCCACTTCGGGTTTAATTACAAAAACAGTGGACAGATATAAGTTCAATTTTTAATGGTTTTGAAAACTTAAACCCCGAAGCGGGTTGCTTTTAAACTTAACATCATAAACACATCATCATGACTAACATCCGTACTAAAACATAGAATAACATCCATAATGCAAATGGGCCATATACTTTCATGCAAAGACACGCATCATCACAGATGTAACCATGGTCATACTTAGACTTTACTTTCATTTTTAGCACGTGCTTAACATTCTTTACTTTCCTTTGAAATAGACTGCTTTTGGACATGAGCTCATTCCGTGACCGTCGTCACGCAGTACTAACCAAATCAGACTAAGCCGATATTGGTTACCTCTAAGTTGGAGGGTCCTCCAAAACACCCTTGCCTCCCTCATAGAGGTTCCTTGTGGATCGCCGTCTCTCACTTCCCTTACTGAAGTGATTGAAGGGTCACGTCCCATTGAATTTTTCTTATCTTTATACTTTACATGCATAACTCCTTGACTAGACGCATGCAATGATATGACTAAGTCCATAATATTGACGGAAATCCGGCAGCATAACGGCTAGACCGGAGCTTTCCCAAAATGCCAATCATCAGCATTCAACCAATAGTTCATCATATCTATATCATATCATCACACTTATCATTCAATCATGAGACAAAGCTCAATCAATCTCATCATTCATCATGCCAAGTGGCATCACACATTCATACCCTAAAGGGGTTTATAGTTGTGTTGTTCTTTGTGAAGAATATTATGAATCATCACATGATTTCCCATGATAGAATCACATAGTTAGGATATGTGTTTATAGTCTTTTAGTTACTTGGTCCTTGGATGAAAGTATGCTTTACTTAAGTACATGTCTTATGAAACACTTGTTCAAGTTAATTAAATTGTGTGATTGTTTCCTTTCCTTGAGATAGCGCACTTAGTGATTCCTAGGTTCATGGTATGCTTAGAGGCCCTAATCATACTTCATTTCTCAAGGAGTTCGAGATCCCTCTAATCCTTGGGTCATGACAACGCATAACCACATCATGAACCCAACAACACCAATGTTCACTAATCACCAAGGGTGACTTTTAACTTAGTCAAGTTGCAAAGTTTTAAACTTTTACTAATAACATACCAAGGTTTTGCCTTAAACATTATTAAAGTTGTTATTCTTTATAAAGTAGTCATAAAGTCTTATTCTTTATGAAAGTAAGTGCCTTTGACATTAAGCTCTTATCTTAAGATTGGATCTTTATGAAATAATGATACAAGCTACTAGCTTTTGAATAAAAAGTCTTGTTCTTTATAAAAGTTAACACCTTTTGCATTAGTTGGGTTCAAAGTCTAAACTTTATGAATGAAATGTTATAGAACAACATTTTTATAACTTAATGATCTCATTCTTGAATAAAGTTTGAAATTTTGTGAAAGGTCTTTTCTTTAAGGTTTGATTTCTAAAGCCTAAAGTGACAAGATATCGTTTTTTTTTTTAACTCAAAAAGTTTAGACTTTCACATGTATTCTTGTCTTCAAAACAAAACAAAATAAAACTTTATGGAAGCTTAAAAGTTGCGCCACTTTGAAGAAATCATGAAGCAAACTTTTTAAAGTCTAAAACTTTGAGAAGGTTCATAGTCTTATCAAATCATGGAAGCATAGAAAGGTGAAGCTTTTCTAATCATTCACTCATCATAAAGAGAAAGGAACAACTTTAAGCTAGAGATCAATAAGAACATAGGTTTCCAAAAGAAGAAACTTAAGAACACATGAAGAACATCAAGAACATATTTTACTAAAAGAGGAAACTTAAGAACACATGAAGAATATCAAGAACATATTTTTCTAAAAGAGGAAACTTAAGAACACATGAAGAACATCAAGAACATATTTTTCTAAAAGAGGAAACTTAAGAATACATGAAGAACATCAAGAACACATTTTTCCAAAAGAGGAAACTTAAGAACACATGAAGGATCTTCTCAAGCTTTCACTTAGAGATCTTGGTCATGAAAGACCCAAGCTCCAAGCTTTCTTGAGCAAACAAAATGAAAAAGATGAAGATCACTACCTTTCTTGAAGATGGCGCAAAAACAAGAGAAATGGAAGAAGAAGATGATGACTCCTCTTGATGATGAAGATGGCGGTTTTGAATGAGCAAGGAGAGAACTCTTGAGTTCTCTTGAAAATGAGTCTTGTAGTGTTTTGATCTTGTCTCCAAAGACCCAAAGATGTGATCTTTGAAGGGCTTAGTGAGGAAGGTTTGGTTATGGAGGTGGAAAATGATGAAGAAGATGAAGAAGAAGAAGAAGAAGGAATGTAGAGAGAGGTTGGAGAGTTTGAGAACTTTAGAGAGAGAATGAGAAGTTGAAAATGAAGTGAATGTGTGTGTGTGTGAGAAAGTGGCGTCCTACATTAAGGGAGGGGGAGTGAGATATTTTGCTTAATTTTGTGTTAATTAGTGATTAAGGGGACAAATGGGATGATGGGGAGACAAAGCATGGTCAAACTCTTACATAAAGTAGTCTTGTCTCATGCTTTTTGCTTTTATGACATCACTCTCTACTTTATTGTCTAGTTGACTAAATTTGAATTTAATCATGTGATTAAGTGCTCATACAACTTAATTAAGGTGATTAAGTAAGAATTAGTGATTCACACACAAGAACATGATTAACAAAAATTAATCTCACAATTAAGCTTAATTAACCTTAATTAAACTCGAGTAAGCTAATTAAGGGCGATTAGTGCTTAAGTAAGCTATAGGGGCTCTAACTTGCTTAATTAGAGATTATCTAACCTCGATTAGGCATTCTCTTGACCCTTCTCGTCCGAGTCAACCCCTTAATTAAGCCCTAATCTCGAAATTCCTCATTAAGTGCCTAATTACTCAGGGTTACTACGGTAATTTAGCACGACATGAAATTGAGGATGTTACAAATTCATTACGGATTAAGACTTGATTTTAATCAATGGCCAAAAGAACTTAAAGGACAAAGAGACACCAATTCCTTAATCTTTAGGACTTGATTCCAATCTTTGGCCAAAAGAACTTTGTGGACAAAGAGAAACCAATTAATGATGGAATAAGACTTGAGTTCAATCAATGGCCAAAAGAACTTAAATGACAAAGAGACACCAATTCCTTAATGATTAAGGCTTGATTCCAATCTTTGGCCAGAAGAACTTAAAGGACAAAGAGAAACCAATTCATTGCGGATTAAGACTTGATTTCAATCAATGGCCAAAAGAACTTAAAGGACAAAGAGACACCAATTCCTTAATGATTAGGACTTGATTCCAATCTTTGGCCAAAAGAACTTAGTGGACAAAGAGAAACCAATTCATGATGGAATAAGACTTGAGTTCAATCAATGGCCAAAACAACTTAAAGGACAAAGAGAAACCAATTCATTACGGATTAAGACTTGATTTCAATCAATGGCCAAAAGAACTTAAAGGACAAAGAGACACCAATTCCTTAATGATTAAGGCTTGATTCCAATCTTTGGCCAGAAGAACTTACAGGACAAAGTGAAGCCAATTCATTATGGATTAAGACTTGATTTCAATCAATGGCCAAAAGAAGTTAAAGGACAAAGAGAAACCAATTCATTACGGATTAAGACTTGATTTCAATCAATGGCCAAAAGAATTTAAAGGACAAAGAGACACCAATTCCTTAATGATTAGGACTTGATTCCAATCTTTGGCCAAAAGAAATTAAAGGACAAAGAGAATCCAATTCATTACGGATTAAGACTTGATTTCAATCAATGGCCAAAAGAAGTTAAAGGACAAAGAGACACCAATTCCTTAATGATTAAGGCTTGATTCCAATCTTTGGCCAGAAGAACTTAAAGGACAAAGAGAAACCAATTCATTACGGATTAAGACTTGATTTCAATCAATGGCCAAAAGAACTTAAAGGACAAAGAGACACCAATTCCTTAATGATTAGGACTTGATTCCAATCTTTGGCCGAAAGAACTTAGTGGACAAAGAGAAACCAATTCACGATGGAATAAGACTTGAGTTCAATCAATGGCCAAAACAACTTAAAGGACAAAGAGAAACCAATTCATTACGGATTAAGACTTGATTTCAATCAATGGCCAAAAGAACTTAAAGGACAAAGAGACACCAATTCCTTAATGATTAAGGCTTGATTCCAATCTTTGGCCAGAAGAACTTAAAGGACAAAGAGCGACCAATTCATTATGGATTAAGACTTGATTTCAATCAATGGCCAAAAGAACTTAAAGGATAAAGGGACACCAATTCCTTAATGATTAGGACTTGATTCCAATCTTTGGCCAAAAGAAATTTGATAAGTGCATTTTATTCACTTATTTTATATTCTTTTCTATGCTTGTTCATAGCTTTAATCTTGTAAATATAATGCTTTTATTTTACTCTTTGTGTTTTGTAGGAAAATAAAGCTTAAGGATGATTTTTTTGAGCTGAACAAGAGTAAAATGACCCAATTTGGAGCTAATTCAAGAAAATGCTAAGAATTGAGTGCTGGACAGCATGAGCAGTATGTCTTTCCAAGGGCATAACTTTTTGGTCCGAAGTCAAAATGACATGATTCCACTTGGAAATGAAAGTAGACATCCAGAGCTTTAATTTGACACCTAGATCACTCAAAAAGTCCAACGGACCAGAGAGATTGAGGCTGCCAAAGTTGGGCCTGGCGCTGACCCGTCACTACATTCAATGCAGTTTTGCTCAATTCAGTTCTCCCTTGATATAAGCCCAAATGGGATGATTCCAGAGCCAAAAATGAAGCCCAAGATGTTAACTTTCCAATGGTGGTCGAATTACTCTCATCCAAGTTCATTTGGTCAATGAAATTTACATGTGAAGTAGAGCTGCCAGAAAAAACCGAAACTGTCAATTTTGATTAATGAATAGTGGGCCAATTGAGTTCAATTCATTTGTGGGTTTTCATTGTCTGATTATAGGCTGTTAGAAACTTAGGTATCAGAATTATTTCTGATAATCACCAAGGCTTTGTGAGAATGTAACCTATGAAGCTAGTTTAATGTGGAGTTACAATGGAAGCAGTTACAATTTGGATGGCTGAGATTACATTTTGACAAGAAACCAGCAACCAGAGAGAGGGGAGACAGATGAGCTTTTTTGCTCTTGCTAGAGAGAGAAATTTTCGTGGAGAGAGAAGGAGGTTTCAGCCGCTCATCCTTACAAACCATAGTTACAATATTGGAGTTGGAGAAGTGACATTTTCACCAAGCTTGTAGCTGTGGACATCACTTTTTGCTGCTCTTTAGGGATTTAATTGAGGACAAGAAGAAGAGATAGGTGCTGAAGATTAGAGTTTGGGCAACTTTGCTTTCGCCCTTTAGTCTGCACATGTTTTCTTTCTTTCTTAACTCATGTCATGTATTCTTCAATTTGTGATATGGTTTTCTTTAGAATGTTAGGCTAAGTTATTTTCATGGTTATGGGTGAACTTTGAACCCTAAATTATCATGTAATTAATTGATTTTCAGACCTCTATTTTCCTGAAGAGTTGATTATATTCTCCTACTCACTTCATGATTATGGTAGAAATGTGACATGTTTGGATTGGCCACCCTTATATTTCATGTTATAGCTGATTGCTAGATTTAGGATTATGATGTTCATTATCCTTTATCCATATGTAGTAACTTGTGTGCAAACTTAATGGTCAAGTTTTGATTGTATGCAAGGGAGAATATAACCTAAGTCACTTAATCCTATGTTAGAGACCAACACTTAGATCAATCTGTCCTTCTTGTTGCAATTGTTAATTGAACTTAGTGGATGTTCCCTATGTCAATTAGTGATTAGAATAGGTTAATGGATGTTCCTTAATCTATTTAAAAGAAGGTAGGTAATAGAATGTTTCATTGCCTAAGATTGGTAACTATAAAAGAAGAATTGGAGGCTGAAATTGAGAACTAATTGCATGATGTAATTTGGTGGGGAAAAGGGATCCCATAACTAGTTTTAATTGATTTCAACAAAACAACATCATTTGCTCTTGTTTATTTTTTTTATTTTCGTATAATTTTTTTTTATATAATTTTTATTTGATTTATAGAAACAACCAAACCCCCCCCCCATTTTATGTTACTTTATCTTTTTCGAGTTTATTAGAATCAGAATCTAAATTTAGCTAAATAATTAAATTACTTCAATTCTTTGTGGATCGACCCTTTGCTCATTACTAAACTAGTTTTTCCTAAACCAAGCAAAGGTTTTTAATTTGGTAGTTTAACGACATATCAAAATTAAAGGACAAAGAGAATCCAATTCATTACGGATTAAGACTTGATTTCAATCAATGGCCAAAAGAACTTAAAGGACAAAGAGACACCAATTCCTTAATCTTTAGGACTTGATTCCAATCTTTGGCCAAAAGAACTTAGTGGACAAAGAGAAACCAATTAATGATGGAATAAGACTTGAGTTCAATCAATGGCCAAAAGAACTTAAATGACAAAGAGACACCAATTCCTTAATGATTAAGGCTTGATTCCAATCTTTGGCCAGAAGAACTTAAAGGACAAAGAGAAACCAATTCATTACGGATTAAGACTTGATTTCAATCAATGGCCAAAAGAACTTAAAGGACAAAGAGACACCAATTCCTTAATGATTAGGACTTGATTCCAATCTTTGGCCAAAAGAACTTAGTGGACAAAGAGAAACCAATTCATGATGGAATAAGACTTGAGTTCAATCAATGGCCAAAAGAACTTAAAGGACAAAGAGAAACCAATTCATTATGGATTAAGACTTGATTTCAATCAATGGCCAAAAGAACTTAAAGGACAAAGAGACACCAATTCCTTAATGATTAAGGCTTGATTCCAATCTTTGGCCAGAAGAACTTAAAGGACAAAGTGAAGCCAATTCATTATGGATTAAGACTTGATTTCAATCAATGGCCAAAAGAACTTAAAGGACAAAGAGAAACCAATTCATTACGGATTAAGACTTGATTTCAATCAATGGCCAAAAGAACTTAAAGGACAAAGAGACACCAATTCCTTAATGATTAGGACTTGATTCCAATCTTTGGCCAAAAGAACTTAAAGGACAAAGAGAAACCAATTCATTACGGATTAAGACTTGATTTCAATCAATGGCCAAAAGAACTTAAAGGACAAAGAGACACCAATTCCTTAATGATTAGGACTTGATTCCAATCTTTGGCCAAAAGAACTTAGTGGACAAAGAGAAACCAATTCATGATGGAATAAGACTTGAGTTCAATCAATGGCCAAAAGAACTTAAAGGACAAAGAGACACCAATTCCTTAATGATTAAGGCTTGATTCCAATCTTTGGCCAGAAGAACTTAAAGGACAAAGAGAAACCAATTCATTACGGATTAAGACTTGATTTCAATCAATGGCCAAAAGAACTTAAAGGACAAAGAGACACCAATTCCTTAATGATTAGGACTTGATTCCAATCTTTGGCCAAAAGAACTTAAAGGACAAAGAGAAACCAATTCATTATGGATTAAGACTTGATTTCAATCAATGGCCAAAAGAACTTAAAGGACAAAGAGACACCAATTCCTTAATGATTAAGGCTTGATTCCAATCTTTGGCTTAAAGAACTTAAAGGACAAAGAGAAACCAATTCATTATGGATTAAGACTTGATTTCAATCAATGGCCAAAAGAACTTAAAGGATAAAGAGACACCAATTCCTTAATGATTAGGGCTTGATTCCAATCTTTGGCCAAAAGAAATTAAAGGACAAAGAGAATCCAATTCATTACGGATTAAGACTTGATTTCAATCAATGGCCAAAAGAACTTAAAGGACAAAGAGACACCAATTCCTTAATCTTTAGGACTTGATTCCAATCTTTGGCCAAAAGAACTTAGTGGACAAAGAGAAACCAATTAATGATGGAATAAGACTTGAGTTCAATCAATGGCCAAAAGAACTTAAATGACAAAGAGACACCAATTCCTTAATGATTAAGGCTTGATTCCAATCTTTGGCCAGAAGAACTTAAAGGACAAAGAGAAACCAATTCATTACGGATTAAGACTTGATTTCAATCAATGGCCAAAAGAACTTAAAGGACAAAGAGACACCAATTCCTTAATGATTAAGGCTTGATTCCAATCTTTGGCCAGAAGAACTTAAAGGACAAAGAGAAACCAATTCATTATGGATTAAGACTTGATTTCAATCAATGGCCAAAAGAACTTAAAGGACAAAGAGAAACCAATTCATTACGGATTAAGACTTGATTTCAATCAATGGCCAAAAGAACTTAAAGGACAAAGAGACACCAATTCCTTAATGATTAGGACTTGATTCCAATCTTTGGCCAAAAGAACTTAAAGGACAAAGAGAAACCAATTCATTACGGATTAAGACTTGATTTCAATCAATGGCCAAAAGAACTTAAAGGACAAAGAGACACCAATTCCTTAATGATTAGGACTTGATTCCAATCTTTGGCCAAAAGAACTTAAAGGACAAAGAGAAACCAATTCATTATGGATTAAGACTTGATTTCAATCAATGGCCAAAAGAACTTAAAGGACAAAGAGAAACCAATTCATTACGGATTAAGACTTGATTTCAATCAATGGCCAAAAGAACTTAAAGGACAAAGAGACACCAATTCCTTAATGATTAGGACTTGATTCCAATCTTTGGCCAAAAGAACTTAAAGGACAAAGAGAAACCAATTCATTACGGATTAAGACTTGATTTCAATCAATGGCCAAAAGAACTTAAAGGACAAAGAGACACCAATTCCTTAATGATTAAGGCTTGATTCCAATCTTTGGCCAGAAGAACTTAAAGGACAAAGAGAAACCAATTCATTATGGATTAAGACTTGATTTCAATCAATGGCCAAAAGAACTTAAAGGACAAAGAGACACCAATTCCTTAATGATTAGGACTTGATTCCAATCTTTGGCCAAAAGAACTTAAAGGACAAAGAGAATCCAATTCATTACGGATTAAGACTTGATTTCAATCAATGGCCAAAAGAACTTAAAGGACAAAGAGAAACCAATTCATTACGGATTAAGACTTGATTTCAATCAATGGCCAAAAGAACTTAAAGGACAAAGAGACACCAATTCCTTAATGATTAGGACTTGATTCCAATCTTTGGCCAAAAGAACTTAAAGGACAAAGAGAAACCAATTCATTATGGATTAAGACTTGATTTCAATCAATGGCCAAAAGAACTTAAAGGACAAAGAGACACCAATTCCTTAATGATTAAGGCTTGATTCCAATCTTTGGCCAGAAGAACTTAAAGGACAAAGAGAAACCAATTCATTATGGATTAAGACTTGATTTCAATCAATGGCCAAAAGAACTTAAAGGACAAAGAGAAACCAATTCATTACGGATTAAGACTTGATTTCAATCAATGGCCAAAAGAACTTAAAGGACAAAGAGACACCAATTCCTTAATGATTAGGACTTGATTCCAATCTTTGGCCAAAAGAACTTAGTGGACAAAGAGAAACCAATTCATGATGGAATAAGACTTGAGTTCAATCAATGGCCAAAAGAACTTAAAGGACAAAGAGACACCAATTCCTTAATGATTAAGGCTTGATTCCAATCTTTGGCCAGAAGAACTTAAAGGACAAAGAGAAACCAATTCATTACGGATTAAGACTTGATTTCAATCAATGGCCAAAAGAACTTAAAGGACAAAGAGACACCAATTCCTTAATGATTAGGACTTGATTCCAATCTTTGGCCAAAAGAACTTAGTGGACAAAGAGAAACCAATTCATTACGGATTAAGACTTGATTTCAATCAATGGCCAAAAGAACTTAAAGGACAAAGAGAAACCAATTCATTACGGATTAAGACTTGATTTCAATCAATGGCCAAAAGAACTTAAAGGACAAAGAGACACCAATTCCTTAATGATTAGGACTTGATTCCAATCTTTGGCCAAAAGAACTTAAAGGACAAAGAGAAACCAATTCATTACGGATTAAGACTTGATTTCAATCAATGGCCAAAAGAACTTAAAGGACAAAGAGACACCAATTCCTTAATGATTAAGGCTTGATTCCAATCTTTGGCCAGAAGAACTTAAAGGACAAAGAGAAACCAATTCATTATGGATTAAGACTTGATTTCAATCAATGGCCAAAAGAACTTAAAGGATAAAGAGACACCAATTCCTTAATGATTAGGACTTGATTCCAATCTTTGGCCAAAAGAAATTAAAGGACAAAGAGAATCCAATTCATTACGGATTAAGACTTGATTTCAATCAATGGCCAAAAGAAGTTAAAGGACAAAGAGAAACCAATTCATTACGGATTAAGACTTGATTTCAATCAATGGCCAAAAGAACTTAAAGGACAAAGAGACACCAATTCCTTAATGATTAGGACTTGATTCCAATCTTTGGCCAAAAGAACTTAGTGGACAAAGAGAAACCAATTCATGATGGAATAAGACTTGATTTCAATCAATGGCCAAAAGAACTTAAAGGACAAAGAGACACCAATTCCTTAATGATTAAGGCTTGATTCCAATCTTTGGCCAGAAGAACTTAAAGGACAAAGAGAAACCAATTCATTACGGATTAAGACTTGATTTCAATCAATGGCCAAAAGAACTTAAAGGACAAAGAGACACCAATTCCTTAATGATTAGGACTTGATTCCAATCTTTGGCCAAAAGAACTTAGTGGACAAAGAGAAACCAATTCATGATGGAATAAGACTTGAGTTCAATCAATGGCCAAAAGAACTTAAAGGACAAAGAGAAACCAATTCATTATGGATTAAGACTTGATTTCAATCAATGGCCAAAAGAACTTAAAGGACAAAGAGACACCAATTCCTTAATGATTAAGACTTGATTCCAATCTTTGGCCAAAAGAACTTAAAGGACAAAGAGAAACCAATTCATTACGGATTAAGACTTGATTTCAATCAATGGCCAAAAGAACTTAAAGGACAAAGAGACACCAATTCCTTAATGATTAGGACTTGATTCCAATCTTTGGCCGAAAGAAGTTAAAGGACAAAGAGAAACCAATTCATTACTGATTAAGACTTGATTTCAATCAATGGCCAAAAGAACTTAAAGGACAAAGAGACACCAATTCCTTAATGATTAAGGCTTGATTCCAATCTTTGGCCAGAAGAACTTAAAGGACAAAGAGAAACCAATTCATTATGGATTAAGACTTGATTTCAATCAATGGCCAAAAGAACTTAAAGGATAAAGAGACACCAATTCCTTAATGATTAGGGCTTGATTCCAATCTTTGGCCAAAAGAAATTAAAGGACAAAGAGAATCCAATTCATTACGGATTAAGACTTGATTTCAATCAATGGCCAAAAGAACTTAAAGGACAAAGAGACACCAATTCCTTAATCTTTAGGACTTGATTCCAATCTTTGGCCAAAAGAACTTAGTGGACAAAGAGAAACCAATTAATGATGGAATAAGACTTGAGTTCAATCAATGGCCAAAAGAACTTAAATGACAAAGAGACACCAATTCCTTAATGATTAAGGCTTGATTCCAATCTTTGGCCAGAAGAACTTAAAGGACAAAGAGAAACCAATTCATTACGGATTAAGACTTGATTTCAATCAATGGCCAAAAGAACTTAAAGGACAAAGAGACACCAATTCCTTAATGATTAAGGCTTGATTCCAATCTTTGGCCAGAAGAACTTAAAGGACAAAGAGAAACCAATTCATTATGGATTAAGACTTGATTTCAATCAATGGCCAAAAGAACTTAAAGGACAAAGAGAAACCAATTCATTACGGATTAAGACTTGATTTCAATCAATGGCCAAAAGAACTTAAAGGACAAAGAGACACCAATTCCTTAATGATTAAGGACTTGATTCCAATCTTTGGCCAAAAGAACTTAAAGGACAAAGAGAAACCAATTCATTATGGATTAAGACTTGATTTCAATCAATGGCCAAAAGAACTTAAAGGACAAAGAGACACCAATTCCTTAATGATTAGGACTTGATTCCAATCTTTGGCCAGAAGAACTTAAAGGACAATGTGAAACCAATTCATTATGGATTAAGACTTGATTTCAATCAATGGCCAAAAGAACTTAAAGGACAAAGAGAAACCAATTCATTACGGATTAAGACTTGATTTCAATCAATGGCCAAAAGAACTTAAAGGACAAAGAGACACCAATTCCTTAATGATTAGGACTTGATTCCAATCTTTGGCCAAAAGAACTTAAAGGACAAAGAGAAACCAATTCATTACGGATTAAGACTTGATTTCAATCAATGGCCAAAAGAACTTAAAGGACAAAGAGACACCAATTCCTTAATGATTAGGACTTGATTCCAATCTTTGGCCAAAAGAACTTAGTGGACAAAGAGAAACCAATTAATGATGGAATAAGACTTGAGTTCAATCAATGGCCAAAAGAACTTAAAGGACAAAGAGACACCAATTCCTTAATGATTAAGGCTTGATTCCAATCTTTGGCCAGAAGAACTTAAAGGACAAAGAGAAACCAATTCATTACGGATTAAGACTTGATTTCAATCAATGGCCAAAAGAACTTAAAGGACAAAGAGACACCAATTCCTTAATGATTAGGACTTGATTCCAATCTTTGGCCAAAAGAACTTAGTGGACAAAGAGAAACCAATTCATGATGGAATAAGACTTGATTTCAATCAATGGCCAAAAGAACTTAAAGGACAAAGAGAAACCAATTCATTACGGATTAAGACTTGATTTCAATCAATGGCCAAAAGAACTTAAAGGACAAAGAGACACCAATTCCTTAATGATTAGGACTTGATTCCAATCTTTGGCCAAAAGAACTTAAAGGACAAAGAGAAACCAATTCATTACGGATTAAGACTTGATTTCAATCAATGGCCAAAAGAACTTAAAGGACAAAGAGACACCAATTCCTTAATGATTAAGGCTTGATTCCAATCTTTGGCCAGAAGAACTTAAAGGACAAAGAGAAACCAATTCATTATGGATTAAGACTTGATTTCAATCAATGGCCAAAAGAACTTAAAGGACAAAGAGACACCAATTCCTTAATGATTAAGGCTTGATTCCAATCTTTGGCCAAAAGAACTTAGTGGACAAAGAGAAACCAATTCATGATGGAATAAGACTTGAGTTCAATCAATGGCCAAAAGAACTTAAAGGACAAAGAGACACCAATTCCTTAATGATTAAGGCTTGATTCCAATCTTTGGCCAGAAGAACTTAAAGGACAAAGAGAAACCAATTCATTACGGATTAAGACTTGATTTCAATCAATGGCCAAAAGAACTTAAAGGACAAAGAGACACCAATTCCTTAATGATTAAGACTTGATTTCAATCAATGGCCAAAAGAACTTAAAGGACAAAGAGACACCAATTCCTTAATGATTAAGACTTGATTCCAATCTTTGGCCAAAAGAACTTAAAGGACAAAGAGAAACCAATTCATTATGGATTAAGACTTGATTTCAATCAATGGCCAAAAGAACTTAAAGGACAAAGGGAAACCAATTCATTACGGATTAAGACTTGATTTCAATCAATGGCCAAAAGAACTTAAAGGACAAAGAGACACCAATTCCTTAATGATTAGGACTTGATTCCAATCTTTGGCCAAAAGAACTTAAAGGACAAAGAGAAACCAATTCATTACGGATTAAGACTTGATTTCAATCAATGGCCAAAAGAACTTAAAGGACAAAGAGACACCAATTCCTTAATGATTAAGACTTGATTCCAATCTTTGGCCAAAAGAACTTAAAGGACAAAGAGAAACCAATTCATTATGGATTAAGACTTGATTTCAATCAATGGCCAAAAGAACTTAAAGGACAAAGAGAAACCAATTCATTACGGATTAAGACTTGATTTCAATCAATGGCCAAAAGAACTTAAAGGACAAAGAGACACCAATTCCTTAATGATTAAGACTTGATTCCAATCTTTGGCCAGAAGAACTTAAAGGACAAAGAGAAACCAATTCATTATGGATTAAGACTTGATTTCAATCAATGGCCAAAAGAACTTAAAGGACAAAGAGACACCAATTCCTTAATGATTAAGGCTTGATTCCAATCTTTGGCCAAAAGAACTTAAAGGACAAAGAGAATCCAATTCATTACGGATTAAGACTTGATTTCAATCAATGGCCAAAAGAACTTAAAGGACAAAGAGAAACCAATTCATTACGGATTAAGACTTGATTTCAATCAATGGCCAAAAGAACTTAAAGGACAAAGAGACACCAATTCCTTAATGATTAGGACTTGATTCCAATCTTTGGCCAAAAGAACTTAGTGGACAAAGAGAAACCAATTAATGATGGAATAAGACTTGAGTTCAATCAATGGCCAAAAGAACTTAAATGACAAAGAGACACCAATTCCTTAATGATTAAGGCTTGATTCCAATCTTTGGCCAGAAGAACTTAAAGGACAAAGAGAAACCAATTCATTACGGATTAAGACTTGATTTCAATCAATGGCCAAAAGAACTTAAAGGACAAAGAGACACCAATTCCTTAATGATTAGGACTTGATTCCAATCTTTGGCCAAAAGAACTTAGTGGACAAAGAGAAACCAATTCATTACGGATTAAGACTTGATTTCAATCAATGGCCAAAAGAACTTAAAGGACAAAGAGAAACCAATTCATTACGGATTAAGACTTGATTTCAATCAATGGCCAAAAGAACTTAAAGGACAAAGAGACACCAATTCCTTAATGATTAGGACTTGATTCCAATCTTTGGCCAAAAGAACTTAAAGGACAAAGAGAAACCAATTCATTACGGATTAAGACTTGATTTCAATCAATGGCCAAAAGAACTTAAAGGACAAAGAGACACCAATTCTTTAATGATTAAGGCTTGATTCCAATCTTTGGCCAGAAGAACTTAAAGGACAAAGAGAAACCAATTCATTATGGATTAAGACTTGATTTCAATCAATGGCCAAAAGAACTTAAAGGACAAAGAGACACCAATTCCTTAATGATTAGGACTTGATTCCAATCTTTGGCCAAAAGAACTTAAAGGACAAAGAGAATCCAATTCATTACGGATTAAGACTTGATTTCAATCAATGGCCAAAAGAACTTAAAGGACAAAGAGACACCAATTCCTTAATGATTAGGACTTGATTCCAATCTTTGGCCAAAAGAACTTAGTGGACAAAGAGAAACCAATTAATGATGGAATAAGACTTGAGTTCAATCAATGGCCAAAAGAACTTAAAGGACAAAGAGACACCAATTCCTTAATGATTAAGGCTTGATTCCAATCTTTGGCCAGAAGAACTTAAAGGACAAAGAGAAACCAATTCATTACGGATTAAGACTTGATTTCAATCAATGGCCAAAAGAACTTAAAGGACAAAGAGACACCAATTCCTTAATGATTAAGACTTGATTTCAATCAATGGCCAAAAGAACTTAAAGGACAAAGAGACACCAATTCCTTAATGATTAAGACTTGATTCCAATCTTTGGCCAGAAGAACTTAAAGGACAAAGAGAAACCAATTCATTATGGATTAAGACTTGATTTCAATCAATGGCCAAAAGAACTTAAAGGACAAAGAGAAACCAATTCATTACGGATTAAGACTTGATTTCAATCAATGGCCAAAAGAACTTAAAGGACAAAGAGACACCAATTCCTTAATGATTAGGACTTGATTCCAATCTTTGGCCAAAAGAACTTAAAGGACAAAGAGAAACCAATTCATTACGGATTAAGACTTGATTTCAATCAATGGCCAAAAGAACTTAAAGGACAAAGAGACACCAATTCCTTAATGATTAAGGCTTGATTCCAATCTTTGGCCAGAAGAACTTAAAGGACAAAGAGAAACCAATTCATTATGGATTAAGACTTGATTTCAATCAATGGCCAAAAGAACTTAAAGGACAAAGAGACACCAATTCCTTAATGATTAGGACTTGATTCCAATCTTTGGCCAAAAGAACTTAAAGGACAAAGAGAATCCAATTCATTACGGATTAAGACTTGATTTCAATCAATGGCCAAAAGAACTTAAAGGACAAAGAGAAACCAATTCATTACGGATTAAGACTTGATTTCAATCAATGGCCAAAAGAACTTAAAGGACAAAGAGACACCAATTCCTTAATGATTAAGGCTTGATTCCAATCTTTGGCCAAAAGAACTTAAAGGACAAAGAGAAACCAATTCATTATGGATTAAGACTTGATTTCAATCAATGGCCAAAAGAACTTAAAGGACAAAGAGAAACCAATTCATTATGGATTAAGACTTGATTTCAATCAATGGCCAAAAGAACTTAAAGGACAAAGAGACACCAATTCCTTAATGATTAAGGCTTGATTCCAATCTTTGGCCAGAAGAACTTAAAGGACAAAGAGAAACCAATTCATTATGGATTAAGACTTGATTTCAATCAATGGCCAAAAGAACTTAAAGGACAAAGAGACACCAATTCCTTAATGATTAAGACTTGATTCCAATCTTTGGCCAGAAGAACTTAAAGGACAAAGAGAAACCAATTCATTATGGATTAAGACTTGATTTCAATCAATGGCCAAAAGAACTTAAAGGACAAAGAGAAACCAATTCATTACGGATTAAGACTTGATTTCAATCAATGGCCAAAAGAACTTAAAGGACAAAGAGACACCAATTCCTTAATGATTAGGACTTGATTCCAATCTTTGGCCAAAAGAACTTAGTGGACAAAGAGAAACCAATTCATTATGGAATAAGACTTGATTTCAATCAATGGCCAAAAGAACTTAAAGGACAAAGAGACACCAATTCCTTAATGATTAAGGCTTGATTCCAATCTTTGGCCAGAAGAACTTAAAGGACAAAGAGAAACCAATTCATTACGGATTAAGACTTGATTTCAATCAATGGCCAAAAGAACTTAAAGGACAAAGAGACACCAATTCCTTAATGATTAGGACTTGATTCCAATCTTTGGCCAAAAGAACTTAGTGGACAAAGAGAAACCAATTCATTACGGATTAAGACTTGATTTCAATCAATGGCCAAAAGAACTTAAAGGACAAAGAGAAACCAATTCATTACGGATTAAGACTTGATTTCAATCAATGGCCAAAAGAACTTAAAGGACAAAGAGACACCAATTCCTTAATGATTAAGGCTTGATTCCAATCTTTGGCCAGAAGAACTTAAAGGACAAAGAGAAACCAATTCATTATGGATTAAGACTTGATTTCAATCAATGGCCAAAAGAACTTAAAGGACAAAGAGACACCAATTCCTTAATGATTAAGGCTTGATTCCAATCTTTGGCCAAAAGAACTTAAAGGACAAAGAGAAACCAATTCATTACGGATTAAGACTTGATTTCAATCAATGGCCAAAAGAACTTAAAGGACAAAGAGACACCAATTCCTTAATGATTAGGACTTGATTCCAATCTTTGGCCAAAAGAACTTAGTGGACAAAGAGAAACCAATTCATTACGGATTAAGACTTGATTTCAATCAATGGCCAAAAGAACTTAAAGGACAAAGAGAAACCAATTCATTACGGATTAAGACTTGATTTCAATCAATGGCCAAAAGAACGTAAAGGACAAAGAGACACCAATTCCTTAATGATTAAGGACTGATTCCAATCTTTGGCCAAAAGAACTTAAAAGACAAAAAGAAACCAATTCATTACGGATTAAGACTTGATTTCAATCAATGGCCAAAAGAACTTAAAGGACAAAGAGACACCAATTCCTTAATGATTAAGGCTTGATTCCAATCTTTGGCCAGAAGAACTTAAAGGACAAAGAGAAACCAATTCATTATGGATTAAGACTTGATTTCAATCAATGGCCAAAAGAACTTAAAGGACAAAGAGACACCAATTCCTTAATGATTAGGACTTGATTCCAATCTTTGGCCAAAAGAACTTAAAGGACAAAGAGAATCCAATTCATTACGGATTAAGACTTGATTTCAATCAATGGCCAAAAGAACTTAAAGGACAAAGAGAAACCAATTCATTACGGATTAAGACTTGATTTCAATCAATGGCCAAAAGAACTTAAAGGACAAAGAGACACCAATTCCTTAATGATTAAGACTTGATTCCAATCTTTGGCCAGAAGAACTTAAAGGACAAAGAGAAACCAATTCATTATGGATTAAGACTTGATTTCAATCAATGGCCAAAAGAACTTAAAGGACAAAGAGAAACCAATTCATTATGGATTAAGACTTGATTTCAATCAATGGCCAAAAGAACTTAAAGGACAAAGAGACACCAATTCCTTAATGATTAAGGCTTGATTCCAATCTTTGGCCAGAAGAACTTAAAGGACAAAGAGAAACCAATTCATTATGGATTAAGACTTGATTTCAATCAATGGCCAAAAGAACTTAAAGGACAAAGAGACACCAATTCCTTAATGATTAGGACTTGATTCCAATCTTTGGCCAAAAGAACTTAAAGGACAAAGAGAAACCAATTCATTATGGATTAAGACTTGATTTCAATCAATGGCCAAAAGAACTTAAAGGACAAAGAGAAACCAATTCATTACGGATTAAGACTTGATTTCAATCAATGGCCAAAAGAACTTAAAGGACAAAGAGACACCAATTCCTTAATGATTTAGGCTTGATTCCAATCTTTGGCCAAAAGAACTTAAAGGACAAAGAGAAACCAATTCATTATGGATTAAGACTTGATTTCAATCAATGGCCAAAAGAACTTAAAGGACAAAGAGACACCAATTCCTTAATGATTAAGGCTTGATTCCAATCTTTGGCCAGAGAACTTAAAGGACAAAGAGAAACCAATTCATTATGGATTAAGACTTGATTTCAATCAATGGCCAAAAGAACTTAAAGGACAAAGAGACACCAATTCCTTAATGATTAGGACTTGATTCCAATCTTTGGCCAAAAGAACTTAGTGGACAAAGAGAAACCAATTCATTACGGATTAAGACTTGATTTCAATCAATGGCCAAAAGAACTTAAAGGACAAAGAGAAACCAATTCATTACGGATTAAGACTTGATTTCAATCAATGGCCAAAAGAACTTAAAGGACAAAGAGACACCAATTCCTTAATGATTAAGACTTGATTCCAATCTTTGGCCAAAAGAACTTAAAGGACAAAGAGAAACCAATTCATTACGGATTAAGACTTGATTTCAATCAATGGCCAAAAGAACTTAAAGGACAAAGAGACACCAATTCCTTAATGATTAAGGCTTGATTCCAATCTTTGGCCAGAAGAACTTAAAGGACAAAGAGAAACCAATTCATTATGGATTAAGACTTGATTTCAATCAATGGCCAAAAGAACTTAAAGGACAAAGAGACACCAATTCCTTAATGATTAGGACTTGATTCCAATCTTTGGCCAAAAGAACTTAAAGGACAAAGAGAAACCAATTCATTATGGATTAAGACTTGATTTCAATCAATGGCCAAAAGAACTTAAAGGACAAAGAGACACCAATTCCTTAATGATTAAGACTTGATTCCAATCTTTGGCCAAAAGAACTTAAAGGACAAAGAGAAACCAATTCATTATGGATTAAGACTTGATTTCAATCAATGGCCAAAAGAACTTAAAGGACAAAGAGAAACCAATTCATTACGGATTAAGACTTGATTTCAATCAATGGCCAAAAGAACTTAAAGGACAAAGAGACACCAATTCCTTAATGATTAGGACTTGATTCCAATCTTTGGCCAAAAGAACTTAAAGGACAAAGAGAAACCAATTCATTATGGATTAAGACTTGATTTCAATCAATGGCCAAAAGAACTTAAAGGACAAAGAGACACCAATTCCTTAATGATTAGGACTTGATTCCAATCTTTGGCCAAAAGAACTTAAAGGACAAAGAGAAACCAATTCATTATGGATTAAGACTTGATTTCAATCAATGGCCAAAAGAACTTAAAGGACAAAGAGACACCAATTCCTTAATGATTAGGACTTGATTCCAATCTTTGGCCAAAAGAACTTAGTGGACAAAGAGAAACCAATTCATTACGGATTAAGACTTGATTTCAATCAATGGCCAAAAGAACTTAAAGGACAAAGAGAAACCAATTCATTACGGATTAAGACTTGATTTCAATCAATGGCCAAAAGAACTTAAAGGACAAAGAGACACCAATTCCTTAATGATTAAGGCTTGATTCCAATCTTTGGCCAGAAGAACTTACAGGACAAAGTGAAGCCAATTCATTATGGATTAAGACTTGATTTCAATCAATGGCCAAAAGAAGTTAAAGGACAAAGAGAAACCAATTCATTACGGATTAAGACTTGATTTCAATCAATGGCCAAAAGAACTTAAAGGACAAAGAGACACCAATTCCTTAATGATTAGGACTTGATTCCAATCTTTGGCCAAAAGAACTTAAAGGACAAAGAGAAACCAATTCATTACGGATTAAGACTTGATTTCAATCAATGGCCAAAAGAACTTAAAGGACAAAGAGACACCAATTCTTTAATGATTAAGGCTTGATTCCAATCTTTGGCCAGAAGAACTTAAAGGACAAAGAGAAACCAATTCATTATGGATTAAGACTTGATTTCAATCAATGGCCAAAAGAACTTAAAGGATAAAGAGACACCAATTCCTTAATGATTAGGACTTGATTCCAATCTTTGGCCAAAAGAAATTAAAGGACAAAGAGAATCCAATTCATTACGGATTAAGACTTGATTTCAATCAATGGCCAAAAGAAGTTAAAGGACAAAGAGAAACCAATTCATTACGGATTAAGACTTGATTTCAATCAATGGCCAAAAGAACTTAAAGGACAAAGAGACACCAATTCCTTAATCTTTAGGACTTGATTCCAATCTTTGGCCAAAAGAACTTAGTGGACAAAGAGAAACCAATTAATGATGGAATAAGACTTGAGTTCAATCAATGGCCAAAAGAACTTAAATGACAAAGAGACACCAATTCCTTAATGATTAAGGCTTGATTCCAATCTTTGGCCAGAAGAACTTAAAGGACAAAGAGAAACCAATTCATTACGGATTAAGACTTGATTTCAATCAATGGCCAAAAGAACTTAAAGGACAAAGAGACACCAATTCCTTAATGATTAGGACTTGATTCCAATCTTTGGCCAAAAGAACTTAGTGGACAAAGAGAAACCAATTCATGATGGAATAAGACTTGATTTCAATCAATGGCCAAAAGAACTTAAAGGACAAAGAGAAACCAATTCATTACGGATTAAGACTTGATTTCAATCAATGGCCAAAAGAACTTAAAGGACAAAGAGACACCAATTCCTTAATGATTAAGACTTGATTCCAATCTTTGGCCAAAAGAACTTAAAGGACAAAGAGAAACCAATTCATTATGGATTAAGACTTGATTTCAATCAATGGCCAAAAGAACTTAAAGGACAAAGAGACACCAATTCCTTAATGATTAAGACTTGATTCCAATCTTTGGCCAGAAGAACTTAAAGGACAAAGAGAAACCAATTCATTATGGATTAAGACTTGATTTCAATCAATGGCCAAAAGAACTTAAAGGACAAAGAGAAACCAATTCATTACGGATTAAGACTTGATTTCAATCAATGGCCAAAAGAACTTAAAGGACAAAGAGACACCAATTCCTTAATGATTAGGACTTGATTCCAATCTTTGGCCAAAAGAACTTAGTGGACAAAGAGAAACCAATTCATGATGGAATAAGACTTGAGTTCAATCAATGGCCAAAAGAACTTAAAGGACAAAGAGAAACCAATTCATTAAGGATTAAGACTTGATTTCAATCAATGGCCAAAAGAACTTAAAGGACAAAGAGACACCAATTCCTTAATGATTAAGACTTGATTCCAATCTTTGGCCAGAAGAACTTAAAGGACAAAGAGAAACCAATTCATTATGGATTAAGACTTGATTTCAATCAATGGCCAAAAGAACTTAAAGGACAAAGAGACACCAATTCTTTAATGATTAAGACTTGATTTCAATCAATGGCCAAAAGAAGTTAAAGGACAAAGAGAAACCAATTCATTACGGATTAAGACTTGATTTCAATCAATGGCCAAAAGAACTTAAAGGACAAAGAGACACCAATTCCTTAATGATTAGGACTTGATTCCAATCTTTGGCCAAAAGAACTTAAAGGACAAAGAGAAACCAATTCATTACGGATTAAGACTTGATTTCAATCAATGGCCAAAAGAACTTAAAGGACAAAGAGACACCAATTCCTTAATGATTAAGGCTTGATTCCAATCTTTGGCAAGAAGAACTTAAAGGACAAAGAGAAACCAATTCATTATGGATTAAGACTTGATTTCAATCAATGGCCAAAAGAACTTAAAGGACAAAGAGAAACCAATTCATTACGGATTAAGACTTGATTTCAATCAATGGCCAAAAGAACTTAAAGGACAAAGAGACACCAATTCCTTAATGATTAGGACTTGATTCCAATCTTTGGCCAAAAGAACTTAAAGGACAAAGAGAAACCAATTCATTATGGATTAAGACTTGATTTCAATCAATGGCCAAAAGAACTTAAAGGACAAAGAGACACCAATTCCTTAATGATTAAGGCTTGATTCCAATCTTTTAGCCAGAAGAACTTAAAGAACAAAGTGAAACCAATTCATTATGGATTAAGACTTGATTTCAATCAATGGCCAAAAGAAGTTAAAGGACAAAGAGAAACCAATTCATTACGGATTAAGACTTGATTTCAATCAATGGCCAAAAGAACTTAAAGGACAAAGAGACACCAATTCCTTAATGATTAGGACTTGATTCCAATCTTTGGCCAGAAGAACTTAAAAGACAAAGAGAAACCAATTCATGATGGAATAAGACTTGAGTTCAATCAATGGCCAAAAGAACTTAAAGGACAAAGAGAAACCAATTCATTACGGATTAAGACTTGATTTCAATCA
The DNA here is from genome assembly GCA_031439585.1 of Pterocarpus macrocarpus. Taxonomy (NCBI): domain Eukaryota; kingdom Viridiplantae; phylum Streptophyta; class Magnoliopsida; order Fabales; family Fabaceae; genus Pterocarpus; species Pterocarpus macrocarpus. Next base: position 606,912 of record JAVHNN010000582.1, read on the forward strand.
ATGGCCAAAAGAACTTAAAGGACAAAGAGACACCAATTCCTTAATGATTAAGGCTTGATTCCAATCTTTGGCCAAAAGAACTTAAAGGACAAAGAGAAACCAATTCATTATGGATTAAGACTTGATTTCAATCAATGGCCAAAAGAACTTAAAGGACAAAGAGACACCAATTCCTTAATGATTAGGACTTGATTCCAATCTTTGGCCAAAAGAACTTAAAGGACAAAGAGAAACCAATTCATTACGGATTAAGACTTGATTTCAATCAATGGCCAAAAGAACTTAAAGGACAAAGAGACACCAATTCCTTAATGATTAAGGCTTGATTCCAATCTTTGGCCAGAAGAACTTAAAGGACAAAGAGAAACCAATTCATTACGGATTAAGACTTGATTTCAATAAATGGCCAAAAGAACGTAAAGGACAAAGAGACACCAATTCCTTAATGATTAAGGACTGATTCCAATCTTTGGCCAAAAGAACTTAAAAGACAAAAAGAAACCAATTCATTACGGATTAAGACTTGAGTTCAATCAATGGCCAAAAGAACTTAAAGGACAAAGAGAAACCAATTCATTACGGATTAATACTTGATTTCAATCAATGGCCAAAAGAACTTAAAGGACAAAGAGACACCAATTCCTTAATGATTAGGACTTGATTCCAATCTTTGGCCAAAAGAACTTAAAGGACAAAGAGAAACCAATTCATTATGGATTAAGACTTGATTTCAATCAATGGCCAAAAGAACTTAAAGGACAAAGAGACACCAATTCCTTAATGATTAAGGCTTGATTCCAATCTTTGGCCAAAAGAACTTAAAGGACAAAGAGAAACCAATTCATTATGGATTAAGACTTGATTTCAATCAATGGCCAAAAGAACTGAAAGGACAAAGAGAAACCAATTCATTACGGATTAAGACTTGATTTCAATCAATGGCCAAAAGAACTTAAAGGACAAAGAGACACCAATTCCTTAATGATTAAGACTTGATTCCAATCTTTGGCCAAATTAACTTAAAGGACAAAGAGTAACCAATTCTTTACGGATTAAGACTTGATTTCAATCAGTGGCCAAAAGAACTTAAAGGACAAAGAGAAACCAATTCATTACGGATTAAGACTTGATTTCAATCAATGGCCAAAAGAACTTAAAGGACAAAGAGACACCAATTCCTTAATGATTAAGACTTGATTCCAATCTTTGGCCAAAAGAACTTAAAGGACAAAGAGAAACCAATTTATTATGGATTAAGACTTGATTTCAATCAATGGCCAAAAGAACTTAAAGGACAAAGAGACACCAATTCCTTAATGATTAAGACTTGATTCCAATCTTTGGCCAAAAGAACTTAAAGGACAAAGAGAAACCAATTCATTATGGATTAAGACTTGATTTCAATCAATGGCCAAAAGAACTTAAAGGACAAAGAGACACCAATTCCTTAATGATTAAGACTTGATTCCAATCTTTGGCCAGAAGAACTTAAAGGACAAAGAGAAACCAATTCATTATGGATTAAGACTTGATTTCAATCAATGGCCAAAAGAACTTAAAGGACAAAGAGACACCAATTCCTTAATGATTAAGACTTGATTCCAATCTTTGGCCAGAAGAACTTAAAGGACAAAGAGAAACCAATTCATTATGGATTAAGACTTGATTTCAATCAATGGCCAAAAGAACTTAAAGGACAAAGAGAAACCAATTCATTACGGATTAAGACTTGATTTCAATCAATGGCCAAAAGAACTTAAAGGACAAAGAGACACCAATTCCTTAATGATTAGGACTTGATTCCAATCTTTGGCCAAAAGAACTTAAAAGACAAAGAGAAACCAATTCATTATGGATTAAGACTTGATTTCAATCAATGGCCAAAAGAACTTAAAGGACAAAGAGACACCAATTCCTTAATGATTAAGGCTTGATTCCAATCTTTGGCCAAAAGAACTTAAAGGACAAAGAGAAACCAATTCATTATGGATTAAGACTTGATTTCAATCAATGGCCAAAAGAAGTTAAAGGACAAAGAGAAACCAATTCATTAATGATTTAAGACTTGATTTCAATCAATGGCCAAAAGAACTTAAAGGATAAAGAGACACCAATTCCTTAATGATTAAGACTTGATTCCAATCTTTGGCCAAAAGAACTTAAAGGACAAAGAGAAACCAATTCATTACGGATTAAGACTTGATTTCAATCAATGGCCAAAAGAACGTAAAGGACAAAGAGACGCCAATTCATTAATGATTAAGGCTTGATTCCAATCTTTGGCCAGAAGAATTTAAAGGACAAAGAGAAACCAATTCATTATGGATTAAGACTTGATTTCAATCAATGGCCAAAAGAACTTAAATGACAAAGAGACACCAATTCCTTAATGATTAAGGCTTGATTCCAATCTTTGGCCAAAAGAACTTAAAGGACAAAGAGAAACCAATTCATTATGGATTAAGACTTGATTTCAATCAATGGCCAAAAGAACTTAAAGGACAAAGAGACACCAATTCTTTAATGATTAAGACTTGATTTCAATCAATGGCCAAAAGAACCTAAAGGATAAAGAGACACCAATTCCTTAATGATTAGGACTTGTTTCCAATCAATGGCCAAAAGAACTTAAAGGACAAAGAGAAACCAATTCATTACGGATTAAGACTTGATTTCAATCAATGGCCAAAAGAACTTAAAGGACAAAGAGACACCAATTCCTTAATGATTAAGGCTTGATTCCAATCTTTGGCCAGAAGAACTTAAAGGACAAAGAGAAACCAATTCATTATGGATTAAGACTTGATTTCAATCAATGGCCAAAAGAACTTAAAGGACAAAGAGACACCAATTCCTTAATGATTAAGGCTTGATTCCAATCTTTGGCCAAAAGAACTTAAAGGACAAAGAGAAACCAATTCATTATGGATTAAGACTTGATTTCAATCAATGGCCAAAAGAACTTAAAGGACAAAGAGAAACCAATTCATTACGGATTAAGACTTGATTTCAATCAATGGCCAAAAGAACTTAAAGGACAAAGAGACACCAATTCCTTAATGATTAAGACTTGATTCCAATATTTGGCCAAAAGAACTTAAAGGACACAGAGAAACCAATTCCTTAATGATTAAGACTTGATTCCAATCATTGGCCAAAAGAACTAAAAGAACAAAGTGACACCAATTCTTTATGGATTAAGACTTGATTTCAATCAATGGCCAAAAGAACTTAAAGGATAAAGAGACACCAATTCCTTAATGATTAAGACTTGATTCCAATCTTTGGCCTGAAGAACTTAAAGGACAAAGAGAAACCAATTCATTATGGATTAAGACTTGATTTCAATCAATGGCCAAAAGAACTTAAAGGACAGAGAGACACCAATTCCTTAATGATTAGGACTTGATTCCAATCTTTGGCCAAAAGAACTTAAAGGACAAAGAGAAACCAGTTCATTATGGATTAAGACTTGATTTCAATCAATGGCCAAAAGAACTTAAAGGACAAAGAGACACCAATTCCTTAATGATTAAGCTTGAGTTCAATCAATGGCCAAAAGAACTCAAAGGAGAAAGAGAAACCAATTCATTATGGATTAAGACTTGATTTCAATCAATGGCCAAAAGAACATAAAGGACAAAGAGAAACCAATTTATTACGGATTAAGACTTGATTTCAATCAATGGTCAAAAGAACTTAAAGGTCAAAGAGACACCAATTCCTTAATGATTAAGACTTGATTCCAATCTTTGGCCAGAAGAACTTAAAGGACAAAGAGAAACCAATTCATTATGGATTAAGACTTGATTTCAATCAATGGCCAAAAGAACTTAAAGGACAAAGAGACACCAATTCCTTAATGATTAGGACTTGATTCCAATCTTTGGCCAAAAGAACTTAAAGGACAAAGAGAAACCAATTCATTATGGATTAAGACTTGATTTCAATCAATGGCCAAAAGAACTTAAAGGACAAAGAGACACCAATTCCTTAATGATTAAGACTTGATTCCAATCAATGGCCAAAAGAACTTAAAGGACAAAGAGAAACCAATTCATTACGGATTAAGACTTGATTTCAATCAATGGCCAAAAGAACTTAAAGGACAAAGAGACACCAATTCCTTAATGATTAAGGCTTGATTCCAATCAATGGCCAAAAGAACTTAAAGGACAAAGAGAAACCAATTCATTAATGATTAAGACTTGTTTTCAATCAATGGCCAAAGAACTTAAAGGACAAAGAGAAACCAATTCATTAATAATTAAGACATGTTTCCAATCAATGGCCAAAAGAACTTAAAGGACAAAGAGAAACCAATTCATTACAGATTAAGACTTGATTTCAATCAATGGCCAAAAGAACTTAAAGGACAAAGAGACACCAATTCCTTAATGATTAAGGCTTGATTCCAATCTTTGGCCAGAAGAACTTAAAGGACAAAGAGAAACCAATTCATTATGGATTACGACGTGATTTCAATCAATAGCCAAAACAACTTAAAGGGCAAAGAGAAACCAATTCATTGCGGATTAAGACTTGATTTCAATCAATGGCCAAAAGAACTTAAAGGACAAAGAGACACCAATTCCTTAATGATTAATCTTTGGCCAAAAGAACTTAAAGGACAAAGAGAAACCAATTCATTACGGATTAAGACTTGATTTCAATCAATGGCCAAAAGAACTTAAAGGACAAAGAGAAAGCAATTCATCAAGGATTAAGACTTGTTTTCAATCAATGGCCAAAAGAACTTAAAGGACAAAGAGAAACCAATTCATTAATGATTAAGACTTGTTTCCAATCAATGGCCAAAAGAACTTAAAGGACAAAGAGAAACCAATTCATTACGGATTAAGACTTGATTTCAATCAATGGCCAAAAGAACTTAAAGGACAAAGAGACACCAATTCCTTAATGATTAGGACTTGATTCCAATCTTTGGCCAAAAGAACTTAAAGGACAAAGAGAAACCAATTCATTATGGATTAAGACTTGATTTCAATCAATGGCCAAAAGAACTTAAATGACAAAGAGACACCAATTCCTTAATGATTAAGGCTTGATTCCAATCTTTGGCCAAAAGAACTTAAAGGACAAAGAGAAACCAATTCATTATGGATTAAGACTTGATTTCAATCAATGGCCAAAAGAAGTTAAAGGACAAAGAGAAACCAATTCATTACGATTAAGACTTGATTTCAATCAATGGCCAAAAGAACTTAAAGGACAAAGAGACACCAATTCCTTAATGATTAGGACTTGATTCCAATCAATGGCCAAAAGAATTTAAAGGACAAAGAGAAACCAATTCATTACGGATTAAGACTTGATTTCAATCAATGGCCAAAAGAACTTAAAGGACAAAGAGAAACCAATTCATTACGGATTAAGACTTGATTTCAATCAATGGCCAAAAGAACTTAAAGGACAAAGAGACACCAATTCCTTAATGATTAAGACTTGATTCCAATCTTTGGCCAAAAGAACTTAAAGGACAAAGAGAAACCAATTCATTACGGATTAAGACTTGATTTCAATCAATGGCCAAAAGAACTTAAAGGACAAAGAGACACCAATTCCTTAATGATTAAGGCTTGATTCCAATCTTTGGCCAGAAGAACTTAAATGGACAAAGTGAAACCAATTCATTATGGATTAAGACTTGATTTCAATCAATGGCCAAAAGAACTTAAAGGACAAAGAGACACCAATTCCTTAATGATTAAGGCTTGATTCCAATCTTTGGCCAGAAGAACTTAAAGGACAAAGAGAAACCAATTCATTACGGATTAAGACTTGATTTCAATCAATGGCCAAAAGAACTTAAAGGACAAAGAGAAACCAATTCATTAATGATTAACACTTGATTTCAATCAATGGCCAAAAAGAACTTAAAGGACAAAGAGACACCAATTCATTAGTGATTAATACTTGATTCCAATCAATGGCCAAAAGAACTTAAAGGACAAAGAGAAACCAATTCATTACGGATTAAGACTTGATTTCAATCAATGGCCAAAAGAACTTAAAGGACAAAGAGACACCAATTCCTTAATGATTAGGGCTTGATTCCAATCTTTGGCCAAAAGAACTTAAAGGACAAAGAGAAACCAATTCATTATGGATTAAGACTTGATTTCAATCAATGGCCAAAAGAACTTAAAGGACAAAGAGACACCAATTCCTTAATGATTAAGGCTTGATTCCAATCTTTGGCCAGAAGAACTTAAAGGACAAAGAGAAACCAATTCATTATGGATTAAGACTTGATTTCAATCAATGGCCAAAAGAACTTAAAGGACAAAGAGAAACCAATTCATTACGGATTAAGACTTGATTTCAATCAATGGCCAAAAGAACTTAAAGGACAAAGAGACACCAATTCCTTAATGATTAGACTTGATTCCAATCTTTGGCCAAAAGAACTTAAAGACAAAGAGAAACCAATTCATTACGGATTAAGACTTGATTTCAATCAATGGCCAAAAGAACTTAAAGGACAAAGAGACACCAATTCATTATGGATTAAGACTTGATTTCAATCAATGGCCAAAAGAACTTAAAGGACAAAGAGACACCAATTCCTTAATGATTAAGACTTGATTTCAATCTTTGGCCAAAAGAACTTAAAGGACAAAGAGAAACCAATTCATTACGGATTAAGACTTGATTTCAATCAATGGCCAAAAGAACTTAAAGGACAAAGAGACACCAATTCCTTAATGATTAAGGCTTGATTCCAATCTTTGGCCAAAAGAACTTAAAGGACAAAGAGAAACCAATTCATTACGGATTAAGACTTGATTTCAATCAATGGCCAAAAGAACTTAAAGGACAAAGAGACACCAATTCTTAATGATTAGGACTTGATTCCAATCTTTGGCCAAAAGAACTTAAAGGACAAAGAGAAACCAATTCATTATGGATTAAGACTTGATTTCAATCAATGGCCAAAAGAACTTAAAGGACAAAGGGAAACCAATTCATTAATGATTTAAGACTTGATTTCAATCAATGGCCAGAAGAACTTAAAGGACAAAGAGACACCAATTCCTTAATAATTAGGACTTGATTCCAATCAATTACCAAAGAACTTAAAGGACAAAGAGAAACCAATTCATTACGGATTAAGACTTGATTTCAATCAATGGCCAAAAGAACTTAAAGGACAAAGAGAAACCAATTCATTAATGATTAAGACTCATTTCCAATCAATGGCCAAAAGAACTTAAAGGACAAAGAGAAACCAATTCATTAAGAATTAAGACTAGATTTCAATCAATGGCCAAAAGAACTTAAAGGAGAAAGAGAAACCAATTCATTAAGGATTATGACTCGATTTCAATCAATGGCCAAAAGAACTTAAAGGACAAAGAGAAACCAATTCATCAAGGATTAACACTTGATTCCAATCTTTGGCCAAAAGAACCTAAAGGACAAAGAGAAACCAATTCATTACGGATTAAGACTTGATTTCAATCAATGGCCAAAAGAACTTAAAGGACAAAGAGACACCAATTCCTTAACGATTAAGGCTTGATTCCAATCTTTGGCCAAAAGAACTTAAAGGACAAAGAGAAACCAATTCATTACGGATTAAGACTTGATTTCAATCAATGGCCAAAAGAACTTAAAGGACAAAGAGACACCAATTCCTTAATGATTAGGGCTTGATTCCAATTTTGGCCAAAAGAACTTAGGACAAAGAGAAACCAATTCATTATGGATTAAGACTTGATTTCAATCAATGCCCAAAAGAACTTAAAGGACAAAGAGACACCAATTCATTACAGATTAAGACTTGATTTCAATCAATGGCCAGAAGAACTTAAAGGACAAAGAGAAACCAATTCATTATGGATTAAGACGTGATTTCAATCAATGGCCAAAAGAACTTAAAGGACAAAGAGAAACCAATTCCTTACGGATTAAGACTTGATTTCAACCAATGGCCAAAAGAACTTAAAGGACAAAGAGAAACCAATTCATTAATGAATAAGACTTGATTTCAATCAATGGCCAAAAGAACTTAAAGGACAAAGAGAAACCAATTCATTAATGATTAAGACTTGATTTCAATCAATGGGCCAAAAGAACTTAAAGTGACAAAGAGACACCAATTCATTAATGATTAAGACTTTGATTTCAATCAATGGCCAAAAGAACTTAAAGGACAAAGAGAAACCAATTCCTTAATGATTAAGACTTGATTTCAATCAATGGCCAAAAAGAACTTAAAGGACAAGGGGACACCAATTCCTTAATGATTAAGGCTTGATTCCAATCAATGGCAAAAAGAACTTGAAAGACAAAGAGAAACCAATTCATTATGGATTAAGACTTGATTTCAATCAATGGCCAAAAGAACTTAAAGGACAAAGAGAAACCAATTCATTAATGATGGAATAAGACTTGATTTCAATCAATGGCCTACTAAAGAACTTAAAGGACAAAGAGACACCAATTCCTTTTAAATGATTAGGACTTGATTCCAATCTTGGCCAAAAGCAACTTAAAGGACAAAGAGTAAACCAATTCATTACTTGGATTAAGACTTGATTTCAAATCAATAGCCAAAAGTTAACTTAAAGGACAAAAAGAGACACCAATTCCTTAATTGATTAAGGCTTGATTCCAATCTTTGTGCCAAAAGAACTTAAAGGACAAAAGAGAAACCAATTCATTAACGATTCGGAAGACTTGATTTCATGTTGTGAAAGAGCAAGAGACGAGACCGATTGTAATGATTGGGGGCAGTTGATCAATGGCCAAAAGAACTTAAAGGACAAAGAGAGCCAATTCATTAATGGATTAAGACTTGATTTCAATCTTGATGAGCCAAAAGAACTTAAAGGACAAAGAAAATGATTCATAATCTTTGGACTTGATTCCGTCTTATTTAAAAGACTTCTTGAAACCAATTGGTATTATGGATTAAGACTTTGGGATTTCAATCAATGGCCAAAAGAACTATAAAGGACAAAGAGACACCAATTCCGATTAATGATTAGACTTTACTCCAATCTTTTGTGGGCCAAAAGAACTTAAAAGGACAAAGAGAAACCAATTCATTACTGATTAAGACTTGATTAAATCAATCAATGGCCAAAAGGCAATTCTAGCACAAGGCAGAAGGACACCCCAATTCATTAATGATTAAGGACTTGATTCCAATCTTTGGCCGTAAGAACTTAAAGGACAAAGAGAAACCAATTCATTATGGATTAAGACTGATTTCAATCAATGGCCTAAAAGAACTTAAAGGACAAAGAGACACCAATTCATTAATAATTAAGACTTGATTCCAATCAATGGGCCAAAAGAGCTTAAATTACAAAAAGAATCCAATTCATTATGGATTAAGACTTGATTTCAATCAATAGCCAAAAGAAGTTAAAGGACAAAGAGAAACCAATTCCATTAATGGATTAAGACTTGATTTCAATCACATGGCCAAAAGAACTTAAAGGACAAAGCAGAAACCAATTCCTTAATGGATTAAGACTTGATTTCAATCAACGGCCAAAAAGAACTTAGAAAGGACAAAGAGACACCAATTCATTAATGATTAAGGCTTGATTTCAATCTTTGGCCAAAAAGAACTTAAAGGACAAAGAGAAACCAATTCATTCACTTGGGATTAAGACTTCTGATTCCACCTTGGCCGTATGTTCAAATACAAAAAGAGAAACCACCACATGGGACAAGACTACTTCAATCAATGGCCAAAAGAACTTAAAGTGACAAGAAGAGACACCAATTCCTTAATGATTAGGACTTGATTCCAATCTTTGGCCAAAAGAACTTAGTGGACAAAGAGAAACCAATTCATTATGATGGAATAAGACTTGAGTTCAATCAATGGCCAAAAGAACTTAAAGGACAAAGAGAAACCGACAATTATGACATTAAGACTTGATTTCAATCAATGGCCAGAAAGGCAACTTAAAGGACAAAGAGACACCAATTCCTTAATGATTAAGGCTTGATTCCAATCAATGGCCCGTAAGAACTTACAGGACAAAGTGAAACCAATTCATTATGTGATTAAGACTTGATTTCAACAATCGAATGGCCAAACGAACTTAAGAAGGCCGACAAAGAGACACCAATTCCTTAATGATTGGGCTTGATTTCAATCAATGTGCACAAAAGAACTTAAAGGACAAAAAGAGACACCAATTTCATTAATGATTAAGACTTGATTTCAATCAATGGCCAGAGAAGAACTTAAAGGACAAAGAGACACCAATTCATATAATGATTAGGACTTGATTCCAATCAATGGCCAAAAGAACTTAAAGGAACAAAGAGAAACCAATTCACTTAATGATTAAGGCTTGAGTTCAATCAATGGCCAAAAAGAACTTAAAGGACAAAGAGACACCAATTCATTAATGATTAAGACTTGATTTTAATCATTAGCCAAAAGAACTTAAAGGACAAAGAGAAACCAATTCATTACGGATTAAGTCTTGATTTCAATCAATGGCCAAAAGAATTTCAAGGACAAAGAGACACCAATTAATTAATGATTAAGACTTACTTTCAATCAATGGCCAAAAAGAACTTAAAGTGACAAAGAGAAGCCAATTCATTATGGATTAAGACTTGATTTCAAATCAATGGCGCAGAACGAGTTACTTAAACGACAAAGAGAAAACCAATTCATTACGGATTAAGACTTGATTTCAATCAATGGCCAAAAGAACTTAAAGGGACAAAGAGACACCAATTCCATAATGATTGGGGACTTGATTCCACTCTTTGGCCAAAAAGAACTTAAAGGTCAAAGAGAAACCAATTAATTACGGATTAAGACTTGATTTCAATCAATGGCCAAAAGAACTTACAGGACAAAAAATAGAAACTGACAATTCCTTAATGATTAGGACTTGGTTTCAATCTTGTAAAAAAGAACTTAAGCGGACAAGAAGAAACCAATTAATGATAGAATAAGACTTGAAGTTCAATCAATGGCCAAAGCTTACGTGTGAAAAGCGCGATTCGCCCAATGATTAAAGGGCGATTCCCGCTCTTTAGTAGGAAGAACTTAAAGGACAAAGAGAAAATAATTCATTCTGGATTAAGACTTGATTTCATTGATATAGTAGAAGAACTTAAAGGACAAAGAGACACCAATTCCTTAATGGATTAGGGCTTGATTGATCTTTAGCCGAAAGAACTTAAAGGACAAAGAGAAACCAATTCATTGATGGAATAAGACTTGAGTTCAATCAATGGCCAAAAAGAACTTAAAGGACAAAAGAGACACCAATTCCTTAATGATTAAAGACCTGAGTTCAATCTTTGTAGAAAAACTTACAGGACAAAGTGAATCATTCATTGGATTAAAACAGAGTTGATCTGATAGTAGAGAAAACTGGGGAATGAAAGCCTTCAATTCCTTAATGATTAAGGCTTGATTCCAATCTTTGGCTAGAAGAACTTAAAGCACAAAGAGAAACCAATTCATTACGGATTAAGACTTGATTTCAATCAATGGCCAAAAGAACTTAAAGGACAAAGAGAGGCTGACAATTCCTTAATCTTTAGGACATGATTTCAATCTTTGGCCAAAAGAACTAAGCGGACAAAGAAGAGACCAATTCAATGATGAATAAGACTTGATTGATCAGTAGTAAGAACTTAAATGACAAAGAAGCACCAATTCCTTAATAATTAAAACCGATTCCACTCTTTGGCGAGAAAAACTTAAAGGACAAAGAGAAACCAAGTCATTACAGGATTAAGACTTGATTTGATCAATGCGTAAAAAGAACTTAAAGGACAAAGAGACGCAATTCATTAATGGTGGGACTTGATTCCAATCTTTGGCCAAAAGAACTTAGTGGACAAAGAGAAACCAATTCATGATGGAATAAGACTTGAGTTCAATCAATGGCCAAAAGAACTTAAAGGACAAAGAGACACCAATTCCTTAATGATTAAGGCTTGATTCCAATCTTTGGCCAGAAGAACTTACAGGACAAAGTAAAATCCAGTCGGTATGGATTAAGACTTGAGATTTCAATCAATGGCCAAAAGAACTTAAAGGACAAAGAGACACCCAATTACCTTAAATGATTAAGGCTTGATTTACAATGCTATTGGCCAAAAGAACTTAAAGGACAAAGAGAAACCAATTCATTACGGATTAAGACTTGATTTCAATCAATGGCCAAAAGAACTTAAAGGACAAAGAGACAGCAATTCCTTAATCTTTAGGACTTGATTCCAATCTTTGGCCAAAAGAACTTAGCGGACAAAGAGAAACCAATTAATGATGGAATAAGACTTGAGTTCAATCAATGGCCAAAAGAACTTAAATGACAAAGAAGCACCAATTCCTTAATGATTAAGGCTTGATTCCAATCTTTGGCCAGAAAAACTTAAAGGACAAAGAGAAACCAATTCATTACGGATTAAGACTTGATTTCAATCAATGGCCAAAAGAACTTAAAGGACAAAGAGACACCAATTCCTTAATGATTAGGGCTTGATTCCAATCTTTATTAAGAACTTAAAGGACAAAGAGAAATCAATTCATTACGGATTAAGACTTGGCTTGATCAATGGCCAAAAAGAACTTAAAGGACAAAGAGCGACCAATTCCTTAATCTTTAGGACTTGATTTCAATCTTTGTCAAAAAGAACCGCTGAACAAAGAGAAGCCAATTAATGATGGAATAACACTTGAGTTCAATCGATAGCCGAAAGAACTTAAATGACAAAGAGAAGCACTAATTCCTTGTGGATTAAGGCTTGATTCCAATCTTTGGCCATGAAGAGAAAACTTAAAGGACAAAGAGAAACCAAGTCATTAATGGTTGAAGACTTGATTTCAATCGATGGCGAAAAAGAAGCTTAAAGGACAAAGAAGACACCAATTCCTTAATGATTAGGACTTGATTTCAATCAAATGGCCAAAAAAGAACTTAAAGGACAAAGAGAAACCAATTCATTCACGGATTAAGACTTGATTTCAATCATTGGCCAAAAGAACGTCAGGATACAAAGACACCGTTCCTTAATGATTAAGGCTTGATTTCAATCTTTGGCTAGAAGAACTTAAAGGACAAGAAGAAACCAATTTCATTCTGGATTAAAACGAGTTGTCGATCAATGGCCAAAAGAACTGTGTGAGACACCAATTCCTTAATGATTAGGACTTGATTTCGATCTTTAGCGAAAAGAACTTGATGGACAAAGAGAAACCAATTCATTGATAGAATAAGACTTGATTTCAATCAATGGCCATTAAAGAGCTTAAAGTTAAGAGAGACGCAATTCGCCTTAATGATTAAGGCTTGATTCCAATCTTTGGCGAGGAAGAACTTAAAGGACAAGAGAGAAACCAATTCATTAATGGATTAAGACTTGATTTCAATCAATGGCCCAAAAGAACTTAAAGAACGAAAGAGAAACCGATTCCTTAATGATTAGGACTTGATTCCAATCTTTGGCGAAAAGAACTTGTAGTGACATAGAGAAACCAATTCATGATGGAGATAAAAACATGGAGTTCAATCAATGGTAAAAGAAAGAGCTTAAAGGACAAAGAGAAACAAATTCCTTAATGGATTGAAGACTTGAGTTCAATCTTTATTGAGGAAGAACTTCACAGGAGACAAAGTGAAATCAATTCATTATGGATTAAGGCTTGGGGGATTGATTGATCAGTAGCCAAAAGAGCTTAAAGGACAAAGAGACACCGTTCCTTAATGATTAAGGCTTGATTTCAATCTTTGGCTAGAAGGAACCAAGGACAAGAGAGAACCAATTCGTCTTGATTAAGACTTGATTTCAATCAATAGCCAAAAGAACTTAAAAAGGACAAAGAGAAACGGCAATTCCTTAATCTTTGGGACTTGATTCCAATCTTTTGTAAAAAGAACTCAAGCGGACAAAAGAGAAACCAATTAATGATGGAATAAAACTTGGAGGATTCAATCAATGGCCAAAAAGAACCGTGACAAAGAGAAGCACCAATTCCTTCATGGATTAAGGCTTCATTCCAATCTTTGGCGAGGGGGAGAGAGAGAGGGAGAAAAACTTAGGACAAAGCAGTCCTTCTAGTTAAAACAATTGTCCAATGTAAAAGCTTAAGAGACAAAGAGACACCAATTCATTAATAATTGAGACTTGAATTCAATCTTTGGCCAAAAGAACCAAGGACAAAGAGAAATCAATTCGACTACCCGGATTAAGGCTTGAGTTTGATCGATAGGCCCGAAGGCTTAAAGAATGAAGAGACACCGATTCCTTAATGATTAGGGCTTGATTCCGATCTTTGGCCGAAAAGAACTTGGGACAAAGAGAATCCAATTCATTACCCAGTTAAAACTTGATTTCAATTGATAGCCAAAAAGAACTTAAAGGACAAAGAGACACCAATTCCTTAATGATTGAGAGCAGTTCAAATCTTTGGCGAGGAGAGAAGAACCACGGAGACAAGTAAGCCAATTCATTAACGGATTAAGACTTGATTTCAATCAATGTAGTAGAAAAAAATTTAAGGACAAAGAGAAATGATTCATTAATGATTAGGACTTGATTTCAATCTTTATTAAAAGAACTTAAAGGACAAAGTGAATGACCGTCGTGATGGAATAAGGCTTGAGTTCAATCAATGGCCAAAAGAACTTAAATGACAAAGAGAAACAAATTCCTTAATGATTAAGACTTGATTCCAATCTTTGGCGAGGAGAAAAACTTAAAGGACAATGAGAAGCCAAATTCATTCACAGATTAAAACAGATTTCGTCAATGGCCAAATGAACTTAACGAATGAAGAGAACGCAATTCATAATGATTAGGACTTGATTTCAATCTTTGGCCAAAAGAACTTTAGTGGGCAAAGAGAAACCAATTCATTGATGGATTATGACCGGATGTCAATGATAGCGAAAAGAACTTTAAAGAATAAAGAGAAACGCAATTCCTTAATGATTAAGGCTTGATTCCAATCTTTGGCGAGGAAGAACTTACGGGACAAAGTGAAGCCAATTCATTATATGAATTAAGACTTGATTTCAATCAATGGCCAAAAGAACTTAAAGGACAAAGAGAAACCAATTCATTAATGATTAAGACTTGATTTCAATCAATGGCCAAAAGAACTTAAAGGACAAAGAGAAACCAATTCATTATGGATTAAGACTTGATTTCAATCAATGGCCAAAAGAACTTAAAGGACAAAGAGAAACCAATTCATTATGGATTAAGACTTGATTTCAATCAATGGCCAAAAGAACTTAAAGGACAAAGAGACACCAATTCATTAATGATTAAGACTTGATTTCAATCAATGGCCAAAAGAACTTAAAGGACAAAGAGAAACCAATTCATTAATGATTAAGACTTGATTTCAATCAATGGCCAAAAGAACTTAAAGGACAAAGAGAAACCAATTCATTAATGGATTAAGACTTGATTTCAATCAATGGCCAAAAGAACTTAAAGGACAAAGAGAAACCAATTCATTAATGATTAAGACTTGATTTCAATCAATGGCCAAAAGAACTTAAAGGACAAAGAGAAACCAATTCATTAATGGATTAAGACTTGATTTCAATCAATGGCCAAAAGAACTTAAAGGACAAAGAGAAACCAATTCATTAATGATTAAGACTTGATTTCAATCAATGGCCAAAAGAACTTAAAGGACAAAGAGACACCAATTCATTAATGATTAAGACTTGATTTCAATCAATGGCCAAAAGAACTTAAAGGACAAAGAGAAACCAATTCATTAATGGATTAAGACTTGATTTCAATCAATGGCCAAAAGAACTTAAAGGACAAAGAGAAACCAATTCATTAATGATTAAGACTTGATTTCAATCAATGGCCAAAAGAACTTAAAGGACAAAGAGAAACCAATTCATTATGATTAAGACTTGATTTCAATCAATGGCCAAAAGAACTTAAAGGACAAAGAGAAACCAATTCATTAATGGATTAAGACTTGATTTCAATCAATGGCCAAAAGAACTTAAAGGACAAAGAGAAACCAATTCATTAATGATTAAGACTTGATTTCAATCAATGGCCAAAAGAACTTAAAGGACAAAGAGACACCAATTCATTAATGATTAAGACTTGATTTCAATCAATGGCCAAAAGAACTTAAAGGACAAAGAGACACCAATTCATTAATGATTAAGACTTGATTTCAATCAATGGCCAGAACAGCTTAAAGGACAAAGAGAGAACCAATTCATTATGGATTAAGACTAGATTTCAATCAATGGCCAAAAGAACTTAAAGGACAAAGAGAAACCAATTCATTAATGATTAAGACTTGATTTCAATCAATGGCCAAAAGAACTTAAAGGACAAAGAGAAACCAATTCATTAATGATTAAGACTTGATTTCAATCAATGGCCAAAAGAACTTAAAGGACAAAGAGAAACCAATTCATTAATGGATTAAGACTTGATTTCAATCAATGGCCAAAAGAACTTAAAGGACAAAGAGAAACCAATTCATTAATGGATTAAGACTTGATTTCAATCAATGGCCAAAAGAACTTAAAGGACAAAGAGACACCAATTCATTAATGGATTAAGACTTGATTTCAATCAATGGCCAAAAGAACTTAAAGGACAAAGAGAAACCAATTCATTAATGGATTAAGACTTGATTTCAATCAATGGCCAAAAGAACTTAAAGGACAAAGAGAAACCAATTCATTAATGATTAAGACTTGATTTCAATCAATGGCCAAAAGAACTTAAAGGACAAAGAGACACCAATTCATTAATGATTAAGACTTGATTTCAATCAATGGCCAAAAGAACTTAAAGGACAAAGAGAAACCAATTCATTAATGGATTAAGACTTGATTTCAATCAATGGCCAAAAGAACTTAAAGGACAAAGAGAAACCAATTCATTAATGATTAAGACTTGATTTCAATCAATGGCCAAAAGAACTTAAAGGACAAAGAGACACCAATTCATTAATGATTAAGACTTGATTTCAATCAATGGCCAAAAGAACTTAAAGGACAAAGAGAAACCAATTCATTATGGATTAAGACTTGATTTCAATCAATGGCCAAAAGAACTTAAAGGACAAAGAGAAACCAATTCATTAATGGATTAAGACTTGATTTCAATCAATGGCCAAAAGAACTTAAAGGACAAAGAGAAACCAATTCATTAATGATTAAGACTTGATTCAATCAATGGCCAAAAGAACTTAAAGGACAAAGAGAAACCAATTCATTAATGATTAAGACTTGATTTCAATCAATGGCCAAAAGAACTTAAAGGACAAAGAGAAACCAATTCATTATGATTAAGACTTGATTTCAATCAATGGCCAAAAGAACTTAAAGGACAAAGAGAAACCAATTCATTATGGATTAAGACTTGATTTCAATCAATGGCCAAAAGAACTTAAAGGACAAAGAGAAACCAATTCATTAATGATTAAGACTTGATTTCAATCAATGGCCAAAAGAACTTAAAGGACAAAGAGAAACCAATTCATTAATGATTAAGACTTGATTTCAATCAATGGCCAAAAGAACTTAAAGGACAAAGAGAAACCAATTCATTAATGATTAAGACTTGATTTCAATCAATGGCCAAAAGAACTTAAAGGACAAAGAGACACCAATTCATTAATGATTAAGACTTGATTTCAATCAATGGCCAAAAGAACTTAAAGGACAAAGAGAAACCAATTCATTAATGGATTAAGACTTGATTTCAATCAATGGCCAAAAGAACTTAAAGGACAAAGAGAAACCAATTCATTAATGATTAAGACTTGATTTCAATCAATGGCCAAAAGAACTTAAAGGACAAAGAGAAACCAATTCATTATGATTAAGACTTGATTTCAATCAATGGCCAAAAGAACTTAAAGGACAAAGAGAAACCAATTCATTAATGGATTAAGACTTGATTTCAATCAATGGCCAAAAGAACTTAAAGGACAAAGAGAAACCAATTCATTAATGATTAAGACTTGATTTCAATCAATGGCCAAAAGAACTTAAAGGACAAAGAGAAACCAATTCATTAATGATTAAGACTTGATTTCAATCAATGGCCAAAAGAACTTAAAGGACAAAGAGAAACCAATTCATTATGATTAAGACTTGATTTCAATCAATGGCCAAAAGAACTTAAAGGACAAAGAGAAACCAATTCATTAATGGATTAAGACTTGATTTCAATCAATGGCCAAAAGAACTTAAAGGACAAAGAGAAACCAATTCATTATGGATTAAGACTTGATTTCAATCAATGGCCAAAAGAACTTAAAGGACAAAGAGAAACCAATTCATTAATGATTAAGACTTGATTTCAATCAATGGCCAAAAGAACTTAAAGGACAAAGAGAAACCAATTCATTAATGATTAAGACTTGATTTCAATCAATGGCCAAAAGAACTTAAAGGACAAAGAGAAACCAATTCATTAATGATTAAGACTTGATTTCAATCAATGGCCAAAAGAACTTAAAGGACAAAGAGAAACCAATTCATTAATGATTAAGACTTGATTTCAATCAATGGCCAAAAGAACTTAAAGGACAAAGAGAAACCAATTCATTAATGGATTAAGACTTGATTTCAATCAATGGCCAAAAGAACTTAAAGGACAAAGAGAAACCAATTCATTACTGGATTAAGACTTGATTTCAATCAATGGCCAAAAGAACTTAAAGGGACAAAGAGAAACCAATTCATTAATGATTAAGACTTGATTTCAATCAATGGCCAAAAGAACTTAAAGGACAAAGAGACACCAATTCATTAATGATTAAGACTTGATTTCAATCAATGGCCAAAAGAACTTAAAGGACAAAAGAGAAACCAATTCATTAAGGATTAAGACTTGATTTCAATCAATGGCCAAAAGAACTTAAAGGACAAAGAGAAACCAATTCATTAAGGATTAAGACTTGATTTCAATCAATGGCCAAAAGAACTTAAAGGACAAAAAGAAACCAATTCATTACGGATTAAGACTTGATTTCAATCAATGGCCAAATGAACTTAAAGGACAAAGAGAAACCAATTCATTAATGATTAAGACTTGTTTCCAATCAATCGCCAAAAGAACTTGAAGGACAAAGGGAAACCAATTCATTAATTATTAAGACATGTTTCCAATCAACGGCCAAAAGAACTTAAAGGACAAGGAGAAACCAACTCAATAACGATTAAGACTTGATTTCAATCAATAGCCGAAAGAACTTATAGGACAAAGAGAAACCAATTCATTAAGGATTAAGACTTGTTTACAATCAATGGCCAAAAGAACTTACAGGACAAAGAGACACCAATTCTTTAATGATTAGGACTTGATTCCAATCTTTGGCCAAAAGAACTTAAAGGACAAAGAGAAACCAATTCATTATGGATTAAGACTTGATTTCAATCAATGGCCAAAAGAACTTATAGGACAAAGAGAAACCAATTCATTAAGGATTAAGACATGTTTACAATCAATGGCCAAAAGAACTTACAGGACAAAAAGAAACCAATTCATTAATGATTAAGACTTGTTTGCAATCAATGGCCAAAAGAACTTAAAGGACAAAGAGAAACCAATTCATTAATGATTAAGACTTGTTTCCAATCAATAGCTGAAAGAACTTATAGGACAAAGAGAAACCAATTCATTAAGGATTAAGACTTGATTTCAATCAATGGCCAAAAGAACTTAAAGGACAAAGAGAAACCAATTCATTAGGGATTAAGACATGCTTCCAATCAATGGCCAAAAGAACTACAAGGACAAAGAGAAACCAATTCCTTAATGATTAAGACTTGATTTCAATCATTGGCCAAAAGAACTTAAAGGACAAAGAGAAACCAATTCATTACGGATTAAGACTTGATTTCAATCAATGGCCAAAAGAACTTAAAGGACAAAGAGACACCAATTCATTAATGATTAAGACATATTTCCAATCAACGGCCAAAAGAACTTAAAGGGCAAAGAGAAACCAATTCATTACAGATTAAGACTTGATTTCAATCGATGGCCAAAAGAACTTAAAGGACAAAGAGAAACCAATTCATTAATGATTAAGACTTGATTCCAATCGTTGGCCACAGGAACTTAAAGGCCAAAGAGAAACCAATTCATTACGGATTAAGACTTGATTTCAATCGATGGCCAAAAGAACTTAAAGGACAAAGAGAAACCAATTCATTACGGATTAAGACTTGATTTCAATCAATGGCTAAAAGAACTTAAAGGACAAAGAGAAACGAATTCCTTAATGATTAAGACTTGATTCCAATCAATGGCCAAAAGAACTTAAAGGACAAAGAGAAACCAATTGATTACGGATTAAGACTTGATTCCAATCAATGGCCAAAAGAACTTAAAGGACAAAGAGAAACCAATTCATTAATGATTAAGACTTGATTTCAATCAATGGCCAAAAGAACTTAAAGGACAACGAGACACCAATTCCTTAATGATAAGGATTTGATTTCAATCAATGGCCAAAAGAATCCTTAAAGGACAAAGAGAAACCAATTCATTACGGATTAAGACTTGATTTCAATCAATGGCTAAAAGAACTTAAAGGACAAAGAGACACCAATTCCTTAATGATTAAGACTTGATTTCAATCAATGGCCAAATGAACTTAAAGGAAAAAGAGAAACCAATTCATTATGGATTAAGACTTGATTTCAATCAATGGCCAAAAGAACTTACAGGACAAACAGAAACCAATTCATTACAGATTAAGGCTTGATTTCAATCAATGGCCGAACGAACTTAAAGGGCAAAGAAAAACCAATTCATTACGGATTAAGACTTGATTTCAATCAATGGCCAAAAGAACTTAAAGGACAAAGAGACACCAATTCATTAATGATTAGGACTTGAGTCCAATCGTTGGCCAAAAGAACTTAAAGGACAAAGAGAAACCAATTCATTACGGATTAAGACTTGATTTCAATCAATGGCCAAAAGAACTTAAAGGACAAAGAGAAACCAATCCATTACGGATTAAGACTTGATTCCAATCTTTGGTCTAAAGAACTTAAACGACAAAGAGAAAACAATTCATTATGAATTAAGACTTGACTTCAATCAATGGCCAAAAGAACTTAAATGACAAAGAGAAACCAATTCCTTAATGATTAAGACTTGATTCCAATCTTTGGCCAAAAGAAATTAAAGGACAAAGAGAAACCAATTCATTATGGATTAAGACTTGATTTCAATCAATGGCCAAAAGAACTTAAAGGACCAAGAGACTCCAATTCATTAATGATTAAGATTTAATTCCCATCAATGGCTAAAAGAACATAAAGGACAAAGAGAAACCAATTCATTACGGATTAAGACTTGATTCTAATCAATGGCCAAAAGAACTTAAAGGACAACGAGACACCAATTCCATAATGATTAAGGCTTGATTCCAATCAATGGCCAAAAGAACTTAAAGGACAAAGAGAAACCAATTCATTATGGATTAAGACTTGATTTCAATCAATGGCCAAAAGAACTTAAAGGACAAAGAGACACCAATTCTTTAATGATTAAGACTTGATTTCAATCTTCGGCCAAAAGAACTTAAAGGACAAAGAAAAACAAATTCATTAAGGATGAACACTTGATTTCAATCAATGGGCAAAAGAACTTAAAGGACAAAGAGAAACCAATTCACGAAGGAATAAGACTTGAGTTCAATCAATGGCCAAAACAACTTAAAGGACAAAGAGAAACCAATTCATTACGGATTAAGACTTGATTTCAATCAATGGCCAAAAGAACTTAAAGGACAAAGAGACACCAATTCCTTAATGATTAGGACTTGATTCCAATCTTTGGCCGAAAGAAGTTAAAGGACAAAGAGAAACCAATTCATTACTGATTAAGACTTGATTTCAATCAATGGCCAAAAGAACTTAAAGGACAAAGAGACACCAATTCTTTAATGATTAAGGCTTGATTCCAATCTTTGGCCAGAAGAACTTAAAGGACAAAGAGAAACCGATTCATTATGGATTAAGACTTGATTTCAATCAATGGCCAAAAGAACTTAAAGGACAAAGAGACACCAATTCCTTAATGATTAGGACTTTATTCCAATCAATGGCCAAAAGAACTTAAAGGACAAAGAGAAACCAATTCATTAATGATTAAGACTTGTTTCCAATCAATGGCCAAAAGAACTTAAAGGACAAAGAGAATCCAATTCATTACGGATTAAGACTTGATTTCAATCAATGGCCAAAAGAACTTAAAGGATAAAGAGAAACCAATTCCTTACGGATTAAGACAGATTTCAATCAATGGCCAAAAGAACTTAAAGGACAAAGAGACACCAATTCCTTAATGATTAAGACTTGATTCCAATCAATGGCCGAAAGAACTTAAAAGACAAAGAGAAACCAATTCATTTAGGATTAAGACTTAATTCCAATGAATGGCCAAATGAACTTAAAGGACAAAGAGACACCAATTCATTAATGATTAAGACTTGATTTCAATCAATGGCCAAAAGAACTTAAAGGACAAAGAGAAACCAATTCATTAATGATTAAGACTTGATTTCAATCAATGGCCAAAAGAACTTAAAGGACAAAGAGAAACCAATTCATTAATGATTAAGACTTGATTTCAATCAATGGCCAAAAGAACTTAAAGGACAAAGAGAAACCAATTCATTAATGATTAAGACTTGATTTCAATCAATGGCCAAAAGAACTTAAAGGACAAAGAGAAACCAATTCATTATGATTAAGACTTGATTTCAATCAATGGCCAAAAGAACTTAAAGGACAAAGAGAAACCAATTCATTAATGGATTAAGACTTGATTTCAATCAATGGCCAAAAGAACTTAAAGGACAAAGAGACACCAATTCCTTAATGATTAAGACTTGATTCCAATCTTTGGCCAAAAGAACTTAAAGGACAAAGAGAAACCGATTCATTATGGATTAAGACTTGATTTCAATCAATGGCCAAAAGAACTTAAAGGATAAAGAGACACCAATTCATTAATGATTAAGACCTGTTTCCAATCAATGGCCAAAAGAACTTAAAGGACAAAGAGAAACCAATTCATTAATGATTAAGACTTGAGTTCAATCAATGGCCAAAAGAACTTAAAGGACAAAGAGAAACCAATTCATTAAGGATTAAGACTTGATTTCAATCAATGGCCAAAAGAACTTAAAGGACAAAGAGAAACCAATTCATTACGGATTAAGACTTGATTTCAATCAATGGCCAAAAGAACTTAAAGGACAATGAGAAACCAATTCATTACGGATTAAGACTTGATTTCAATCAATGGCCAAAAGAACTTAAAGGACAAAGAGACACCAATTCCTTAATGATTAGGACTTGATTTCAATCTTTGGCCAAAAGAACTTAAAGGACAAACAGAAACCAATTCATTAATGATTAAGACATGTTTTCAATCAATGGCCAAAAGAACTTAAAGGACAAGGAGACACCAATTCATTAATGATTAAGACTTGATTTCAATCAACGACCAAAAGAACTTAAAGGACAAAGAGAAACCAATTCATTAATGATTAAGACTTGATTTCAATCAATGGCAACAAGAACTTAAAGGACAAAGAGAACACCAATTCATTAATGATTAAGACTTGATTTCAATCAATGGCCAAAAGAACTTAAAGGACAAAGAGAAACCAATTCATTAATGATTAAGACTTGTTTGCAATCAATGGCCAAAAGAACTTAAAGGACAAAGAGAAACCAATTCATTACGGATTAAGACTTGATTTCAATCAATGGCCAAAAGAACTTAAAGGACAAAGAGACACCAATTCCTTAATGATTAAGGCTTGATTCCAATCTTTGGCCAGAAGAACTTAAAGGACAAAGAGAAACCAATTCATTATGGATTAAGACTTGATTTCAATCAATGGCCAAAAGAACTTAAAGGACAAAGAGACACCAATTCCTTAATGATTAAGACTTGTTTCCAATCAATGGCCAAAAGAACTTAAAGGACAAAGAGAAACCAATTCATTAATGATTAAGACTTGATTTCAATCAATGGCCAAAAGAACTTAAAGGACAAAGAGACACCAATTCATTAATGATTAAGACTTGATTTCAATCAATGGCCAAAAGAACTTAAAGGACAAAGAGAAACCAATTCATTAATGATTAAGACTTGATTTCAATCAATGGCCAAAAGAACTTAAAGGACAAAGAGAAACCAATTCATTAATGATTAAGACTTGATTTCAATCAATGGCCAAAAGAACTTAAAGGACAAAGAGAAACCAATTCATTAATGATTAAGACTTGATTTCAATCAATGGCCAAAAGAACTTAAAGGACAAAGAGAAACCAATTCATTAATGATTAAGACTTGATTTCAATCAATGGCCAAAAGAACTTAAAGGACAAAGAGAAACCAATTCATTAATGATTAAGACTTGATTTCAATCAATGGCCAAAAGAACTTAAAGGACAAAGAGAAACCAATTCATTAATGATTAAGACTTGATTTCAATCAATGGCCAAAAGAACTTAAAGGACAAAGAGAAACCAATTCATTAATGATTAAGACTTGATTTCAATCAATGGCCAAAAGAACTTAAAGGACAAAGAGAAACCAATTCATTAATGATTAAGACTTGATTTCAATTAATGCCCAAAAGAAGTTAAAGGACAAAGAGACACCAATTCATTAAGGACTAAGACTTGCTTCCAATCAATGGCCAAAAGACCTTAAAGGACAAAGAGAAACCGATTCATTATGGATTAAGACTTGATTTCAATCAATGGCCAAAAGAACTTAAAGGACAAAGAGACACCAATTCATTAATGATTAAGACTTGATTTCAATCAATGGCCAAAAGAACTTAAAGGACAAAGAGAAACCAATTCATTATGGATTAAGACTTGATTTCAATCAATGGCCAAAAGAACTTAAAGGACAAAGAGAAACCAATTCATTAATGATTAAGACTTGATTTCAATCAATGGCCAAAAGAACTTAAAGGACAAAGAGAAACCAATTCATTAATGATTAAGACTTGATTTCAATCAATGGCCAAAAGAACTTAAAGGACAAAGAGAAACCAATTCATTAATGATTAAGACTTGATTTCAATCAATGGCCAAAAGAACTTAAAGGACAAAGAGAAACCAATTCATTAATGATTAAGACTTGATTTCAATCAATGGCCAAAAGAACTTAAAGGACAAAGAGACACCAATTCATTAATGATTAAGACTTGATTTCAATCAATGGCCAAAAGAACTTAAAGGACAAAGAGAAACCAATTCATTATGGATTAAGACTTGATTTCAATCAATGGCCAAAAGAACTTAAAGGACAAAGAGACACCAATTCATGAATGATTAAGACTTGATTCCAATCAATGGCCAAAAGAACTTAAAGGACAAAGCGAAATCAATTCCGTAATGATTAAGACTTGATTTCAATCATTGGCTGAAAGAACTTAGTGGACAAAGAGAAACCAATTCATTAATGATTAAAACTTGTTTTCAATCAATGGCCAAAAGAACTTAAAGGACAAAGAGAAACCAATTCATTGTGGATTAAGACTTGATTTCAATCAATGGCCAAAAGAAGTTAACGGACAAAGAGAAACCAATTCATTATGGATTAAGACTTGATTTCAATCAATGGCCAAAAGAACTTAAAGGACAAACAGACACCAATTCCTTAATGATTAGGACTTGATTCCAATCTTTGGCCAGAAGAACTTAAAGGACAAAGAGAAACCAATTCATTATGGATTAAGACGTGATTTCAATCAATGGCCAAAAGAAGTTAAAGGACAAAGAGACACCAATTCATTATGGATTAAGACTTGATTTCAATCAATGGCCAAAAGAACTTAAAGGAGAAAGAGAAACCAATTCATTACGGATTAAGAGTTGATTTCAATCAATGGCCAAAAGAACTAAAAGAACAATGAAAATCCAATTCATTAATGATTAAGACTTCATTTCAATTAATGGAGAAAAGAACTTAAAGGACAAGGAGAAACCAATTCATTATCGATTAAGACTTGATTTCAATCAATGGCCAAAAGAACTTAAAGGACAAAGAGAAACCAATTCATTACGGATTAAGACTTGATTTCAATCAATGGCCAAAAGAACTTAAAGGACAAAGAGACACCAATTCCTTAATGATTAAGGCTTGATTCCAATCTTTGGCCAGAAGAACTTAAAGGACAAAGAGTAACCAATTCATTATGGATTAAGACTTGATTTCAATCAATGGCCAAAAGAACTTAAAGGATAAAGCGACACCAATTCCTTAATGATTAAGACTTGATTCCAATCTTTGGCCAGAAGAACTTAAAGGACAAAGAGAAACCAATTCATTATGGATTAAGACTTGATTTCAATCAATGGCCAAAAGAACTTAAAGGACAAAGAGACACCAATTCATTACAGATTAAGACTTGTTTCCAATCAATGGCCAAAAGAACTTAAAGGACAAAGAGAAACCAATTCATTAATGGATTAAGACTTGATTTCAATCAATGGCCAAAAGAACTTCAAGGACAAAGAGAAACCAATTCATTAATGATTAAGACTTGATTTCAATCAATGGCCAAAAGAACTTAAAGGACAAAGAGAAACCAATTCATTACGGATTAAGACTTGATTTCAATCAATGGCCAGAAGAACTTAAAGGACAAAGAGAAACCAATTCATTACGGATTAAGACTTGATTTTAATCAATGGCCAAAAGAACTTAAAGGACAAAGAGAAACCAATTCATTACGGATTAAGACTTGATTTCAATCGATGGCCAAAAGAACATAGAGGACAAAGAGACACCAATTCATTAATGATTAAGACTTGTTTCCAATCAATGGCCAAAAGAACTTAAAGGACAAAGAGAAACCAATTCATTACAGATTAAGAGTTGATTTCAATCAATGGCCAAAAGAACTTAAGGGACAAAGAGACACGAATTCCTTAATGATTAAGACTAGATTCCAATCCTTGGCCAGAAGAAGTTCAAGGACAAAGAGAAACCAATTCATTATGGATTAAGACTTGATTTCAATCAATGGCCAAAAGAACTTAAAGGACAAACAGACACCAATTCATTAAAGATTAAGACTTGTTTCCAGTCAATGGCTGTATGTACTTAAAGGACAAAGAGCAACCAATTCATTAATGATTAAGACTTGTTTCCAATCAATGGCCAAAAGAACTTAAAGGATAAAGAGAAACCAATTCGTTAATGATTAAGACTTGAATTCAATCAATGGCCAAAAGAACTTAAAGGACAAAGAGAAACCAATTCATTATGGATTAAGACTTGATTTCAATCAATGGCCAAAAGAACTTAAAGGACAAAGAGAAACCAATTCCTTACGGATTAAGACTTGATTTCAATCAATGGCCAAAAGAACTTAAAGGACAAACAGACACCAATTCCTTAATGATTAAGGCTTGATTCCAATCAATGGCTAGAAGAACTTAAAGGACAAAGAGAAACGAATTCATTACGGATTACGACTTGATTTCAATTAATGGCCAAAAGAACTTAAAGGACAAAGAGACACCAATTCCTTAATGATTAGGACTTGATTTCAATCAATGGCCAAAAGAACTTAAAGGACAAAGAGAAACCAATTCATTACGGATTAAGACTTGATTTCAATCAATGGCCAAAAGAACTTAAAGGACAAAGAGACACCAATTCCTTAATGATTAGGACTTGATTCCAATCTTTGGCCAGAAGAACTTAAAGGACAAAGAGAAACCAATTCATTATGGATTAAGACTTGATTTCAATCAATGGCCAAAAGAACTTAAAGGACAAAGAGAAACCAATTCATTAATGATTAAGACTTGATTTCAATCAATGGCCAAAAGAACTTAAAGGACAAAGAGACACCAATTCCTTAATGATTAAGGCTTGATTCCAATCTTTGGCCAGAAGAACTTACAGGACAAAGTGAAGCCAATTCATTATGGATTAAGACTTGATTTCAATCAATGGCCAAAAGAAGTTAAAGGACAAAGAGAAACCAATTCATTACGGATTAAGACTTGATTTCAATCAATGGCCAAAAGAACTTAAAGGACAAAGAGACACCAATTCCTTAATGATTAGGACTTGATTCCAATCTTTGGCCAAAAGAACTTAAAGACAAAGAGAAACCAATTCATTACGGATTAAGACTTGATTTCAATCAATGGCCAAAAGAACTTAAAGGACAAAGAGACACCAATTCTTTAATGATTAAGGCTTGATTCCAATCTTTGGCAGAAGAACTTAAAGGACAAAGAGAAACCAATTCATTATGGATTAAGACTTGATTTCAATCAATGGCCAAAAGAACTTAAAGGACAAAGAGACACCAATTCCTTAATGATTAGGACTTGATTCCAATCTTTGGCCAAAAGAACTTAAAGGACAAAGAGAAACCAATTCATTACGGATTAAGACTTGATTTCAATCAATGGCCAAAAGAACTTAAAGGACAAAGAGACACCAATTCCTTAATGATTAGGACTTGATTCCAATCTTTGGCCAAAAGAACTTAGTGGACAAAGAGAAACCAATTCATTACGGATTAAGACTTGAGTTCAATCAATGGCCAAAAGAACTTAAAGGACAAAAAGAAACCAATTCATTACGGATTAAGACTTGATTTCAATCAATGGCCAAAAGAACTTAAAGGACAAAGAGACACCAATTCCTTAATGATTAAGACTTGATTCCAATCTTTGGCCAGAAGAACTTAAAGGACAAAGAGAAACCAATTCATTATGGATTAAGACTTGATTTCAATCAATGGCCAAAAGAACTTAAAGGACAAAGAGAAACCAATTCATTACGGATTAAGACTTGATTTCAATCAATGGCCAAAAGAACTTAAAGGACAAAGAGACACCAATTCCTTAATGATTAGGACTTGATTCCAATCTTTGGCCAAAAGAACTTAAAGGACAAAGAGAAACCAATTCATTACGGATTAAGACTTGATTTCAATCAATGGCCAAAAGAACTTAAAGGACAAAGAGACACCAATTCCTTAATGATTAGGACTTGATTCCAATCTTTGGCCAAAAGAACTTAAAGGACAAAGAGAAACCAATTCATTACGGATTAAGACTTGATTTCAATCAATGGCCAAAAGAACTTAAAGGACAAAGAGACACCAATTCCTTAATGATTAGGACTTGATTCCAATCTTTGGCCAAATGAACTTAAAGGACAAAGAGAAACCAATTCATTATGGATTAAGACTTGATTTCAATCAATGGCCAAAAGAACTTAAAGGACAAAGAGACACCAATTCCTTAATGATTAAGACTTGATTCCAATCTTTGGCCAAAAGAACTTAAAGGACAAAGAGAAACCAATTCATTACGGATTAAGACTTGATTTCAATCAATGGCCAAAAGAACTTAAAGGACAAAGAGACACCAATTCCTTAATGATTAAGACTTGATTTCAATCAATGGCCAAAAGAACTTAAAGGACAAAGAGAAACCAATTCATTACGAATTAAGACTTGATTTCAATCAATGGCCAAAAGAACTTAAAGGACAAAGAGAAACCAATTCATTACGGATTAAGACTTGATTTCAATCAATGGCCAAAAGAACTTAAAGGACAAAGAGACACCAATTCCTTAATGATTAAGGCTTGATTCCAATCTTTGGCCAGAAGAACTTAAAGGACAAAGAGAAACCAATTCATTATGGATTAAGACTTGATTTCAATCAATGGCCAAAAGAACTTAAAGGACAAAGAGAAACCAATTCATTACGGATTAAGACTTGATTTCAATCAATGGCCAAAAGAACTTAAAGGACAAAGAGACACCAATTCCTTAATGATTAGGACTTGATTCCAATCTTTGGCCAAAAGAACTTAAAGGACAAAGAGAAACCAATTCATTATGGATTAAGACTTGATTTCAATCAATGGCCAAAAGAACTTAAAGGACAAAGAGAAACCAATTCATTACGGATTAAGACTTGATTTCAATCAATGGCCAAAAGAACTTAAAGGACAAAGAGACACCAATTCCTTAATGTTTAAGAATTGATTCCAATCTTTGGCCGAAAGAACTTAGGGGACAAAGAGAAACCAATTCATTATGGATTAAGACTTGATTTCAATCAATGGCCAAAAGAACTTAAAGGACAAAGAGAAACCAATTCATTACGGATTAAGACTTGATTTCAATCAATGGCCAAAAGAACTTAAAGGACAAAGAGACACCAATTCCTTAATGATTAGGACTTGATTCCAATCTTTGGCCAAAAGAACTTAAAGGACAAAGAGAAACCAATTCATTATGGATTAAGACTTGATTTCAATCAATGGCCAAAAGAACTTAAAGGACAAAGAGACACCAATTCTTTAATGATTAAGGCTTGATTCCAATCTTTGGCCAGAAGAACTTAAAGGACAAAGAGAAACCAATTCATTATGGATTAAGACTTGATTTCAATCAATGGCCAAAAGAACTTAAAGGACAAAGAGACACCAATTCCTTAATGATTAAGGCTTGATTCCAATCTTTGGCCAAAAGAACTTAAAGGACAAAGAGAAACCAATTCATTATGGATTAAGACTTGATTTCAATCAATGGCCAAAAGAACTTAAAGGACAAAGAGAAACCAATTCATTAATGATTAAGACTTGATTTCAATCAATGGCCAAAAGAACTTAAAGGACAAAGAGACACCAATTCCTTAATGATTAAGACATGTTTACAATCAATGGCCAAAAGAACTTAAAGGACAAAGAGAAACTAATTCGTTACGGATTAAGACTTGATTTCAATCAATGGCCAAAAGAACTTAAAAGACAACGCGAAACCAATTCATTATGGATTAAGACTTGATTTCAATCAATGGCCAAAAGAACTTAAAGGACAAAGAGAAACCAATTCATTACGGATTAAGACGTGATTTCAATCAATGGCCAAAAGAAGTTAAAGGACAAAGAGACACCAATTCATTATGGATTAAGACTTGATTTCAATCAATGGCCAAAAGAACTTAAAGGACAAAGAGAAACCAATTCATTACGGATTAAGACTTGATTTCAATCAATGGCCAAAAGAACTTAAAGGACAAAGAGACACCAATTCCTTAATGATTAGGACTTGATTCCAATCTTTGGCCAAAAGAACTTAAAGGACAAAGAGTAACCAATTCATTATGGATTAAGACTTGATTTCAATCAATGGCCAAAAGAACTTAAAGGACAAAGAGAAACCAATTCATTACGGATTAAGACTTGATTTCAATCAATGGCCAAAAGAACTTAAAGGACAAAGAGACACCAATTCCTTAATGATTAAGGCTTGATTCCAATCTTTGGCCAAAAGAACTTACAGGACAAAGTGAAGCCAATTCATTATGGATTAAGACTTGATTTCAATCAATGGCCAAAAGAACTTAAAGGACAAAGAGAAACCAATTCATTACGGATTAAGACTTGATTTCAATCAATGGCCAAAAGAACTTAAAGGACAAAGAGACACCAATTCCTTAATGATTAGGACTTGATTCCAATCTTTGGCCAAAAGAACTTAAAGGACAAAGAGAAACCAATTCATTACGGATTAAGACTTGATTTCAATCAATGGCCAAAAGAACTTAAAGGACAAAGAGACACCAATTCTTTAATGATTAAGGCTTGATTCCAATCTTTGGCCAGAAGAACTTAAAGGACAAAGAGAAACCAATTCATTATGGATTAAGACTTGATTTCAATCAATGGCCAAAAGAACTTAAAGGACAAAGAGACACCAATTCCTTAATGATTAAGACTTGATTCCAATCTTTGGCCAAAAGAACTTAAAGGACAAAGAGAAACCAATTCATTACGGATTAAGACTTGATTTCAATCAATGGCCAAAAGAACTTAAAGGACAAAGAGACACCAATTCCTTAATGATTAGGACTTGATTCCAATCTTTGGCCAAAAGAACTTAGTGGACAAAGAGAAACCAATTCATTATGGATTAAGACTTGAGTTCAATCAATGGCCAAAAGAACTTAAAGGACAAAGAGACACCAATTCCTTAATGATTAAGGCTTGATTCCAATCTTTGGCCAGAAGAACTTAAAGGACAAAGAGAAACCAATTCATTATGGATTAAGACTTGATTTCAATCAATGGCCAAAAGAACTTAAAGGACAAAGAGACACCAATTCCTTAATGATTAGGACTTGATTCCAATCTTTGGCCAAAAGAACTTAAAGGACAAAGAGAAACCAATTCATTATGGATTAAGACTTGATTTCAATCAATGGCCAAAAGAACTTAAAGGACAAAGAGAAACCAATTCATTAATGATTAAGACTTGTTTCCAATCAATGGCCGAAAGAACTTAAAGGACAAAGAGAAACCAATTCATTAATGATTAAGACTTGATTTCAATCAATGGCCAAAAGAACTTAAAGGACAAAGAGAAACCAACTCATTATGGATTAAGACCTGATTTCAATCAATGGCCAAAAGAACTTAAAGGACAAAGAGAAACCAATTCATTAATGATTAAGACTTGATTTCAATCAATGGCCAAAAGAACTTAAAGGACAAAGAGACACCAATTCCTTAATGATTAAGACTTGATTCCAATCTTTGGCCAAAAGAACTTAAAAGACAAAGAGAAACCAATTCATTACGGATTAAGACTTGATTTCAATCAATGGCCAAAAGAACTTAAAGGACAAAGAGACACCAATTCCTTAATGTTTAAGAATTGATTCCAATCTTTGGCCAAAAGAACTTAAAGGACAAAGAGAAACCAATTCATTATGGATTAAGACTTGATTTCAATCAATGGCCAAAAGAACTTAAAGGACAAAGAGAAACCAATTCATTATGGATTAAGACTTGATTTCAATCAATGGCCAAAAGAACTTAAAGGACAAAGAGAAACCAATTCATTATGGATTAAGACTTGATTTCAATCAATGGCCAAAAGAACTTAAAGGACAAAGAGACACCAATTCCTTAATGATTAAGACTTGATTCCAATCTTTGGCCAGAAGAACTTAAAGGACAAAGAGAAACCAATTCATTATGGATTAAGACTTGATTTCAATCAATGGCCAAAAGAACTTAAAGGACAAAGAGAAACCAATTCATTACGGATTAAGACTTGATTTCAATCAATGGCCAAAAGAACTTAAAGGACAAAGAGACACCAATTCTTTAATGATTAAGGCTTGATTCCAATCTTTGGCCAGAAGAACTTAAAGGACAAAGAGAAACCAATTCATTATGGATTAAGACTTGATTTCAATCAATGGCCAAAAGAACTTAAAGGATAAAGAGACACCAATTCCTTAATGATTAGGACTTGATTCCAATCTTTGGCCAAAAGAAATTAAAGGACAAAGAGAATCCAATTCATTACGGATTAAGACTTGATTTCAATCAATGGCCAAAAGAACTTAAAGGACAAAGAGACACCAATTCCTTAATCTTTAGGACTTGATTCCAATCTTTGGCCAAAAGAACTTAAAGGACAAAGAGAAACCAATTAATGATGGAATAAGACTTGAGTTCAATCAATGGCCAAAAGAACTTAAATGACAAAGAGACACCAATTCCTTAATGATTAAGGCTTGATTCCAATCTTTGGCCGGAAGAACTTAAAGGACAAAGAGAAACCAATTCATTACGGATTAAGACTTGATTTCAATCAATGGCCAAAAGAACTTAAAGGACAAAGAGACACCAATTCCTTAATGATTAGGACTTGATTCCAATCTTTGGCCAAAAGAACTTAGTGGACAAAGAGAAACCAATTCATTACGGATTAAGACTTGATTTCAATCAATGGCCAAAAGAAGTTAAAGGACAAAGAGAAACCAATTCATTACGGATTAAGACTTGATTTCAATCAATGGCCAAAAGAACTTAAAGGACAAAGAGACACCAATTCCTTAATGATTAAGGACTTGATTCCAATCTTTGGCCAGAAGAACTTAAAGGACAAAGAGAAACCAATTCATTATGGATTAAGACTTGATTTCAATCAATGGCCAAAAGAACTTAAAGGACAAAGAGACACCAATTCTTTAATGATTAAGGCTTGATTCCAATCTTTGGCCAGAAGAACTTAAAGGACAAAGAGAAACCGCTTCATTATGGATTAAGACTTGATTTCAATCAATGGCCAAAAGAACTTAAAGGATAAAGAGACACCAATTCCTTAATGATTAGGGCTTGATTCCAATCTTTGGCCAAAAGAAATTAAAGGACAAAGAGAATCCAATTCATTACGGATTAAGACTTGATTTCAATCAATGGCCAAAAGAACTTAAAGGACAAAGAGACACCAATTCCTTAATGTTTAGGACTTGATTCCAATCTTTGGCCGAAAGAACTTAGTGGACAAAGAGAAACCAATTCACGATGGAATAAGACTTGAGTTCAATCAATGGCCAAAACAACTTAAAGGACAAAGAGAAACCAATTCATTACGGATTAAGACTTGATTTCAATCAATGGCCAAAAGAACTTAAAGGACAAAGAGACACCAATTCCTTAATGATTAAGGCTTGATTCCAATCTTTGGCCAGAAGAACTTAAAGGACAAAGAGAAACCAATTCATTATGGATTAAGACTTGATTTCAATCAATGGCCAAAAGAAGTTAAAGGACAAAGAGAAACCAATTCATTACGGATTAAGACTTGATTTCAATCAATGGCCAAAAGAACTTAAAGGACAAAGAGACACCAATTCCTTAATGATTAGGACTTGATTCCAATCTTTGGCCAAAAGAACTTAAAGGACAAAGAGAAACCAATTCATTATGGATTAAGACTTGATTTCAATCAATGGCCAAAAGAACTTAAAGGACAAAGAGAAACCAATTCATTACGGATTAAGACTTGATTTCAATCAATGGCCAAAAGAACTTAAAGGACAAAGAGACACCAATTCCTTAATGATTAGGACTTGATTCCAATCTTTGGCCAAAAGAACTTAAAGGACAAAGAGAAACCAATTCATTATGGATTAAGACTTGATTTCAATCAATGGCCAAAAGAACTTAAAGGACAAAGAGACACCAATTCCTTAATGATTAAGGCTTGATTCCAATCTTTGGCCAGAAGAACTTAAAGGACAAAGAGAAACCAATTCATTACGGATTAAGACTTGATTTCAATCAATGGCCAAAAGAACTTAAAGGACAAAGAGACACCAATTCCTTAATGATTAGGACTTGATTCCAATCTTTGGCCAAAAGAAATTAAAGGACAAAGAGAAACCAATTCATGATGGAAAAAGACTTGAGTTCAATCAATGGCCAAAACAACTTAAAGGACAAAGAGAAACCAATTCATTATGGATTAAGACTTGATTTCAATCAATGGCCAAAAGAACTTAAAGGACAAAGAGACACCAATTCCTTAATGATTAAGGCTTGATTCCAATCTTTGGCCAAAAGAACTTAGTGGACAAAGAGAAACCAATTCATTATGGATTAAGACTTGATTTCAATCAATGGCCAAAAGAACTTAAAGGACAAAGAGAAACCAATTCCTTAATGATTAAGACTTGTTTCCAATCAATGGCCAAAAGAACTTAAAGGACAAAGAGACACCAATTCCTTAATGATTAAGGCTTGATTCCAATCTTTGGCCAAAAGAACTTAAAGGACAAAGAGAAACCAATTCATTACGGATTAAGACTTGATTTCAATCAATGGCCAAAAGAACTTAAAGGACAAAGAGACACCAATTCCTTAATGATTAGGACTTGATTCCAATCTTTGGCCAAAAGAACTTAAAGGACAAAGAGAAACCAATTCATTATGGATTAAGACTTGATTTCAATCAATGGCCAAAAGAACTTAAAGGACAAAGAGACACCAATTCCTTAATGATTAAGGCTTGATTCCAATCTTTGGCCAGAAGAACTTAAAGGACAAAGAGAAACCAATTCATTACGGATTAAGACTTGATTTCAATCAATGGCCAAAAGAACTTAAAGGACAAAGAGACACCAATTCCTTAATGATTAAGGCTTGATTCCAATCTTTGGCCAGAAGAACTTAAAGGACAAAGAGAAACCAATTCATTATGGATTAAGACTTGATTTCAATCAATGGCCAAAAGAACTTAAAGGACAAAGAGAAACCAATTCATTACGGATTAAGACTTGATTTCAATCAATGGCCAAAAGAACTTAAAGGACAAAGAGACACCAATTCCTTAATGATTAGGACTTGATTCCAATCTTTGGCCAAAAGAACTTAAAGGACAAAGAGAAACCAATTCATTACGGATTAAGACTTGATTTCAATCAATGGCCAAAAGAACTTAAAGGACAAAGAGACACCAATTCCTTAATGATTAGGACTTGATTCCAATCTTTGGCCAAAAGAACTTAAAGGACAAAGAGAAACCAATTCATTACGGATTAAGACTTGATTTCAATCAATGGCCAAAAGAACTTAAAGGACAAAGAGACACCAATTCTTTAATGATTAAGGCTTGATTCCAATCTTTGGCCAGAACTTAAAGGACAAAGAGAAACCAATTCATTATGGATTAAGACTTGATTTCAATCAATGGCCAAAAGAACTTAAAGGACAAAGAGACACCAATTCCTTAATGATTAGGACTTGATTCCAATCTTTGGCCAAAAGAACTTAAAGGACAAAGAGAATCCAATTCATTACGGATTAAGACTTGATTTCAATCAATGGCCAAAAGAACTTAAAGGACAAAGAGAAACCAATTCATTACGGATTAAGACTTGATTTCAATCAATGGCCAAAAGAACTTAAAGGACAAAGAGACACCAATTCCTTAATGATTAAGACTTGATTCCAATCTTTGGCCAAAAGAACTTAAAGGACAAAGAGAAACCAATTCATTACGGATTAAGACTTGATTTCAATCAATGGCCAAAAGAACTTAAAGGACAAAGAGACACCAATTCCTTAATGATTAAGGCTTGATTCCAATCTTTGGCCAGAAGAACTTAAAGGACAAAGAGAAACCAATTCATTATGGATTAAGACTTGATTTCAATCAATGGCCAAAAGAACTTAAAGGACAAAGAGACACCAATTCCTTAATGATTAGGACTTGATTCCAATCTTTGGCCAAAAGAACTTAAAGGACAAAGAGAATCCAATTCATTATGGATTAAGACTTGATTTCAATCAATGGCCAAAAGAACTTAAAGGACAAAGAGAAACCAATTCATTACGGATTAAGACTTGATTTCAATCAATGGCCAAAAGAACTTAAAGGACAAAGAGACACCAATTCCTTAATGATTAGGACTTGATTCCAATCTTTGGCCAAAAGAACTTAAAGGACAAAGAGAAACCAATTCATTACGGATTAAGACTTGATTTCAATCAATGGCCAAAAGAACTTAAAGGACAAAGAGACACCAATTCTTTAATGATTAAGGCTTGATTCCAATCTTTGGCCAGAAGAACTTAAAGGACAAAGAGAAACCAATTCATTATGGATTAAGACTTGATTTCAATCAATGGCCAAAAGAACTTAAAGGACAAAGAGACACCAATTCCTTAATGATTAGGACTTGATTCCAATCTTTGGCCAAAAGAACTTAAAGGACAAAGAGAATCCAATTCATTATGGATTAAGACTTGATTTCAATCAATGGCCAAAAGAACTTAAAGGACAAAGAGAAACCAATTCATTACGGATTAAGACTTGATTTCAATCAATGGCCAAAAGAACTTAAAGGACAAAGAGACACCAATTCCTTAATGATTAGGACTTGATTCCAATCTTTGGCCAAAAGAACTTAAAAGACAAAGAGAAACCAATTCATTACGGATTAAGACTTGATTTCAATCAATGGCCAAAAGAACTTAAAGGACAAAGAGACACCAATTCTTTAATGATTAAGGCTTGATTCCAATCTTTGGCAAGAACTTAAAGGACAAAGAGAAACCAATTCATTATGGATTAAGACTTGATTTCAATCAATGGCCAAAAGAACTTAAAGGACAAAGAGACACCAATTCCTTAATGATTAGGACTTGATTCCAATCTTTGGCAAAAGAACTTAAAGGACAAAGAGAATCCAATTCATTACGGATTAAGACTTGATTTCAATCAATGGCCAAAAGAAGTTAAAGGACAAAGAGAAACCAATTCATTACGGATTAAGACTTGATTTCAATCAATGGCCAAAAGAACTTAAAGGACAAAGAGACACCAATTCCTTAATGATTAGGACTTGATTCCAATCTTTGGCCAAAAGAACTTAAAGGACAAAGAGAAACCAATTCATTACGGATTAAGACTTGATTTCAATCAATGGCCAAAAGAACTTAAAGGACAAAGAGACACCAATTCTTTAATGATTAAGGCTTGATTCCAATCTTTGGCCAGAAGAACTTAAAGGACAAAGAGAAACCAATTCATTATGGATTAAGACTTGATTTCAATCAATGGCCAAAAGAACTTAAAGGATAAAGAGACACCAATTCCTTAATGATTAGGACTTGATTCCAATCTTTGGCCAAAAGAAATTAAAGGACAAAGAGAATCCAATTCATTACGGATTAAGACTTGATTTCAATCAATGGCCAAAAGAACTTAAAGGACAAAGAGACACCAATTCCTTAATGATTAGGACTTGATTC
This sequence comes from Pterocarpus macrocarpus, assembly GCA_031439585.1. Lineage (NCBI taxonomy): Eukaryota > Viridiplantae > Streptophyta > Magnoliopsida > Fabales > Fabaceae > Pterocarpus > Pterocarpus macrocarpus. Next base: position 645,546 of record JAVHNN010000582.1, read on the forward strand.
CAATCTTTGGCCAAAAGAACTTAGTGGACAAAGAGAAACCAATTAATGATGGAATAAGACTTGATTTCAATCAATGGCCAAAAGAACTTAAAGGACAAAGAGACACCAATTCTTTAATGATTAAGGCTTGATTCCAATCTTTGGCCAGAAGAACTTAAAGGACAAAGAGAAACCAATTCATTATGGATTAAGACTTGATTTCAATCAATGGCCAAAAGAACTTAAAGGACAAAGAGACACCAATTCCTTAATGATTAGGACTTGATTCCAATCTTTGGCCAAAAGAACTTAAAGGACAAAGAGAATCCAATTCATTATGGATTAAGACTTGATTTCAATCAATGGCCAAAAGAACTTAAAGGACAAAGAGAAACCAATTCATTACGGATTAAGACTTGATTTCAATCAATGGCCAAAAGAACTTAAAGGACAAAGAGACACCAATTCCTTAATGATTAGGACTTGATTCCAATCTTTGGCCAAAAGAACTTAAAGGACAAAGAGAAACCAATTCATTACGGATTAAGACTTGATTTCAATCAATGGCCAAAAGAACTTAAAGGACAAAGAGACACCAATTCCTTAATGATTAAGGCTTGATTCCAATCTTTGGCCAGAAGAACTTAAAGGACAAAGAGAAACCAATTCATTATGGATTAAGACTTGATTTCAATCAATGGCCAAAAGAACTTAAAGGACAAAGAGACACCAATTCCTTAATGATTAGGACTTGATTCCAATCTTTGGCCAAAAGAACTTAAAGGACAAAGAGAAACCAATTCATTACGGATTAAGACTTGATTTCAATCAATGGCCAAAAGAACTTAAAGGACAAAGAGACACCAATTCTTTAATGATTAAGGCTTGATTCCAATCTTTGGCCAGAAGAACTTAAAGGACAAAGAGAAACCAATTCATTATGGATTAAGACTTGATTTCAATCAATGGCCAAAAGAACTTAAAGGACAAAGAGACACCAATTCCTTAATGATTAGGACTTGATTCCAATCTTTGGCCAAAAGAACTTAAAGGACAAAGAGAATCCAATTCATTACGGATTAAGACTTGATTTCAATCAATGGCCAAAAGAACTTAAAGGACAAAGAGAAACCAATTCATTACGGATTAAGACTTGATTTCAATCAATGGCCAAAAGAACTTAAAGGACAAAGAGACACCAATTCTTTAATGATTAAGGCTTGATTCCAATCTTTGGCCAGAAGAACTTAAAGGACAAAGAGAAACCAATTCATTATGGATTAAGACTTGATTTCAATCAATGGCCAAAAGAACTTAAAGGACAAAGAGACACCAATTCCTTAATGATTAGGACTTGATTCCAATCTTTGGCCAAAAGAAATTAAAGGACAAAGAGAATCCAATTCATTATGGATTAAGACTTGATTTCAATCAATGGCCAAAAGAAGTTAAAGGACAAAGAGAAACCAATTCATTACGGATTAAGACTTGATTTCAATCAATGGCCAAAAGAACTTAAAGGACAAAGAGACACCAATTCCTTAATGATTAGGACTTGATTCCAATCTTTGGCCAAAAGAACTTAAAAGACAAAGAGAAACCAATTCATTACGGATTAAGACTTGATTTCAATCAATGGCCAAAAGAACTTAAAGGACAAAGAGACACCAATTCTTTAATGATTAAGGCTTGATTCCAATCTTTGGCCAGAAGAACTTAAAGGACAAAGAGAAACCAATTCATTATGGATTAAGACTTGATTTCAATCAATGGCCAAAAGAACTTAAAGGATAAAGAGACACCAATTCCTTAATGATTAGGACTTGATTCCAATCTTTGGCCAAAAGAAATTAAAGGACAAAGAGAATCCAATTCATTACGGATTAAGACTTGATTTCAATCAATGGCCAAAAGAACTTAAAGGACAAAGAGACACCAATTCCTTAATCTTTAGGACTTGATTCCAATCTTTGGCCAAAAGAACTTAGTGGACAAAGAGAAACCAATTAATGATGGAATAAGACTTGAGTTCAATCAATGGCCAAAAGAACTTAAATGACAAAGAGACACATATTCCTTAATGATTAAGGCTTGATTCCAATCTTTGGCCAGAAGAACTTAAAGGACAAAGAGAAACCAATTCATTACGGATTAAGACTTGATTTCAATCAATGGCCAAAAGAACTTAAAGGACAAAGAGACACCAATTCCTTAATGATTAGGACTTGATTCCAATCTTTGGCCAAAAGAACTTAGTGGACAAAGAGAAACCAATTCATGATGGATTAAGACTTGATTTCAATCAATGGCCAAAAGAACTTAAAGGACAAAGAGAAACCAATTCATTACGGATTAAGACTTGATTTCAATCAATGGCCAAAAGAACTTAAAGGACAAAGAGACACCAATTCCTTAATGATTAGGACTTGATTCCAATCTTTGGCCAAAAGAACTTAAAGGACAAAGAGAAACCAATTCATTACGGATTAAGACTTGATTTCAATCAATGGCCAAAAGAACTTAAAGGACAAAGAGACACCAATTCCTTAATGATTAAGGCTTGATTCCAATCTTTGGCCAGAAGAACTTAAAGGACAAAGAGAAGCCAATTCATTATGGATTAAGACTTGATTTCAATCAATGGCCAAAAGAACTTAAAGGACAAAGAGAAACCAATTCATTACGGATTAAGACTTGATTTCAATCAATGGCCAAAAGAACTTAAAGGACAAAGAGACACCAATTCCTTAATGATTAGGACTTGATTCCAATCTTTGGCCAAAAGAACTTAAAGGACAAAGAGAAACCAATTCATTACGGATTAAGACTTGATTTCAATCAATGGCCAAAAGAACTTAAAGGACAAAGAGACACCAATTCTTTAATGATTAAGGCTTGATTCCAATCTTTGGCCAGAAGAACTTAAAGGACAAAGAGAAACCAATTCATTATGGATTAAGACTTGATTTCAATCAATGGCCAAAAGAACTTAAAGGATAAAGAGACACCAATTCCTTAATGATTAGGACTTGATTCCAATCTTTGGCCAAAAGAAATTAAAGGACAAAGAGAATCCAATTCATTACGGATTAAGACTTGATTTCAATCAATGGCCAAAAGAACTTAAAGGACAAAGAGACACCAATTCCTTAATCTTTAGGACTTGATTCCAATCTTTGGCCAAAAGAACTTAGTGGACAAAGAGAAACCAATTAATGATGGAATAAGACTTGAGTTCAATCAATGGCCAAAAGAACTTAAAGGACAAAGAGACACCAATTCATTACGGATTAAGACTTGATTTCAATCAATGGCCAAAAGAACTTAAAGGACAAAGAGAAACCAATTCATTACGGATTAAGACTTGATTTCAATCAATGGCCAAAAGAACTTAAAGGACAAAGAGACACCAATTCCTTAATGATTAGGACTTGATTCCAATCTTTGGCCAAAAGAACTTAAAGGACAAAGAGAAACCAATTCATTACGGATTAAGACTTGATTTCAATCAATGGCCAAAAGAACTTAAAGGACAAAGAGACACCAATTCCTTAATGATTAAGGCTTGATTCCAATCTTTGGCCAGAAGAACTTAAAGGACAAAGAGAAACCAATTCATTACGGATTAAGACTTGATTTCAATCAATGGCCAAAAGAACTTAAAGGACAAAGAGACACCAATTCCTTAATGATTAAGGCTTGATTCCAATCTTTGGCCAGAAGAACTTAAAGGACAAAGAGAAACCAATTCATTATGGATTAAGACTTGATTTCAATCAATGGCCAAAAGAACTTAAAGGACAAAGAGAAACCAATTCATTACAGATTAAGACTTGATTTCAATCAATGGCCAAAAGAACTTAAAGGACAAAGAGACACCAATTCCTTAATGATTAGGACTTGATTCCAATCTTTGGCCAAAAGAACTTAAAGGACAAAGAGAAACCAATTCATTACGGATTAAGACTTGATTTCAATCAATGGCCAAAAGAACTTAAAGGACAAAGAGACACCAATTCCTTAATGATTAGGACTTGATTCCAATCTTTGGCCAAAAGAACTTAAAGGACAAAGAGAAACCAATTCATTACGGATTAAGACTTGATTTCAATCAATGGCCAAAAGAACTTAAAGGACAAAGAGACACCAATTCTTTAATGATTAAGGCTTGATTCCAATCTTTGGCCAGAAGAACTTAAAGGACAAAGAGAAACCAATTCATTATGGATTAAGACTTGATTTCAATCAATGGCCAAAAGAACTTAAAGGATAAAGAGACACCAATTCCTTAATGATTAGGACTTGATTCCAATCTTTGGCCAAAAGAAATTAAAGGACAAAGAGAATCCAATTCATTACGGATTAAGACTTGATTTCAATCAATGGCCAAAAGAACTTAAAGGACAAAGAGACACCAATTCCTTAATCTTTAGGACTTGATTCCAATCTTTGGCCAAAAGAACTTAGTGGACAAAGAGAAACCAATTAATGATGGAATAAGACTTGAGTTCAATCAATGGCCAAAAGAACTTAAAGGACAAAGAGACACCAATTCCTTAATGATTAGGACTTGATTTCAATCAATGGCCAAAAGAACTTAAAGGACAAAGAGAAACCAATTCATTACGGATTAAGACTTGATTTCAATCAATGGCCAAAAGAACTTAAAGGACAAAGAGACACCAATTCCTTAATGATTAAGGCTTGATTCCAATCTTTGGCAAGAAGAACTTAAAGGACAAAGAGAAACCAATTCATTACGGATTAAGACTTGATTTCAATCAATGGCCAAAAGAACTTAAAGGACAAAGAGACACCAATTCCTTAATGATTAAGGCTTGATTCCAATCTTTGGCCAGAAGAACTTAAAGGACAAAGAGAAACCAATTCATTATGGATTAAGACTTGATTTCAATCAATGGCCAAAAGAACTTAAAGGACAAAGAGAAACCAATTCATTACGGATTAAGACTTGATTTCAATCAATGGCCAAAAGAACTTAAAGGACAAAGAGACACCAATTCCTTAATGATTAGGACTTGATTCCAATCTTTGGCCAAAAGAACTTAAAAGACAAAGAGAAACCAATTCATTACGGATTAAGACTTGATTTCAATCAATGGCCAAAAGAACTTAAAGGACAAAGAGACACCAATTCCTTAATGATTAGGACTTGATTCCAATCTTTGGCCAAAAGAACTTAAAGGACAAAGAGAAACCAATTCATTATGGATTAAGACTTGATTTCAATCAATGGCCAAAAGAACTTGATGAAGGAACCCCGTGGATATAAAGATCCAGAAAACCCAAGCACACACTTTGATAGAAAACAAGATATAGAATAAAGACCCTCCCTACTAAACCCCCAAGAAACCTGTCCTTGGAAACGTAGATAACAAGGAAATCCCTACTAAACCCCCAAGAAACCTGTCCTTGAAAACGTAGATAACAGGGAAAAGATAGAAAGTTCTGCATCTCACAGAACAAAATGTAGAAATTCTGCATCACACAGAATAAAGTGTAGAAATTCTGCATCACACAGAATAAAGTGAAGAAAACCTCACAACTGTATTGGTAGTCAAACCATGATCAAAACTATATGATAATTCTCTCTGTCTATAGGCCAAGTTGCCTATTTATACATAAATCCTAAAAATGGAAATTATCTAATCCTATTTCAAAAGATCTAATTTGAAACTAAAATTCAAAAATTAAAGATATGATTCTATTCTAAAAGATTTATTCCTAATTAATTTAAATCAGATTTGATCTTTATAGATTAGATCAGATTTGATTTAAATCTTAAAAGATAAACTAATTTAATTTAAATCTAAATAAATCTAGACTAAGTCAAAACAAATCAAAAAGAATCTAGCTACAATCTAAACATATCTCCAACATGATCAGATTGCTTGCTCTTCAAGTTACTTTAATTATGCTTGATTCCTTGATTTCCAAGTAACTTGAAATAAGCTCTTGGTTTGCTTGATCTCCAAGACAGAGTCAACTTGCTAGAAACAAGATCATTACCAGTGTTGGAATAACCAAAATACGCTCTTGAGCACGTATCATTCTCCCCCTCTTCAAAAAAGATTCGTCCTCGAATCTTGCTTTTGTAATCTTCAAAGTCATCTCCACCATTATCTTCCCTTCGAAAAGCTATCTAAGAACCTGAAAATGAAGAACCTCACTAACACTCTCTCCTCTCTCTTTTTTTTCCTTTCTTTCTCTCTCTCCTTTTTCCTTCTTTCTTTTTCTTTTTTTTTTTTTTTGCCTTTTTTTCCTTCTTTTTTTTTTTTGCTTTTTTTTTTTAACTGAATATACCTCAAATACAAAAAAAAATGTGGACAAAGTAGACACAACAATTAAGGAAACAAGACTCAAAACACAAAGAAAAAAAAAACTAGGGAAATAAAATTAATAAAGCGGAAATAAAATAGAAATAAAGGATAGTAAACATAGAGTTTTCCTACTAGACCTCTAAGAAACCTGTTCTTAGCAACCTAGGTCACCGGAAAAGGATTTTCCTACTAGACCTCTATGAAACCTGTCCATAGCAACCTAGATCAAAGGAAAGAATTTCCCTACTAGACTTTCAAAGAACATGTCCTTGACAACCTAGATCAACAGGAAAAGAAATTATGCTTATAATCCTCACTTTTTTCTGATTTCTTCTCCTTTTTTTTTCCCTTTTTTTTTTTTTTGGATCTAAACTAACTATAGAAAGACAAATGCCACATAGAGAAGAAACATAGGGACAGATAAAGACGCGACAGCAAAACAAAAGGATAGAACGCACAAACACAAAAAAAAAAATAAATAAATAAAGCTAAAGGACAAGAAAAGAAGACAAAAGATGAACGTAAAAGATAAAGATAGATAAATAGGAATTTATCTAGACCTTGCTCTAATACCAAATGATGATGGAGGAACCCCGTGGATATAAAGATCCAGAAACCCCAGGCACACACTTTGATAGAAAACAAGATATAGAATAAAGACCCTCCCTACTAAACCCCCAAGAAACCTGTCCTTGGAAATGTAGATAACAGGGAAATCCCTACTAAACCCCCAAGAAACCTGTCCTTGAAAACGTAGATAACAGGGAAAAAAATAGAAAGTTCTGCATCTCACGTAACAAAATGTAGAAATTCGCATCACACGTAATAAAGTGTAGAAATTCAGCATCACACGTAATAAAGTGAGGAAAACCTCATAAGCAGATTGGTAGTCAAACCATGATCAAAACTATATGATAATTCTCTCTGTCTATAGGCCAAGTTGCCTATTTATACATAAATCCTAAAAATGGAAATTATCTAATCCTATTTCAAAAGATCTAATTTGAAACTAAAATTCAAAAATTAAAGATATGATTCTATTCTAAAAGATTTATTCCTAATTAATTTAAATCAGATTTGATCTTTATAGAATAGATCAGATTTGATTTAAATCCTAAAAGATAAACTGATTCAATTTAAATCTAGACTAAGTCAAAACAAATAAAAATGAATCTAGCTACAATCTAAACATATTTCCAACATAATCGGACTGCTTGCTTTCCAAGTTACTTTAATTAAACTTGATTCCTTGACCTCCAAGTAACTTGAAATAAACTCTTAGTTAGCTTGATCTCCAAGGCAGAACCAACTTGCTAGAAACAAGCTCTTTTCCAATCTTCGAATAACCAAATTACCCTCTTGAGCACGTATCAGTTTCTCTCTGTCCTTTAAGTTGTTTTGGCCATTGATTGAAATCACGTCTTAATCCATAATGAATTGGTTTCTCTTTGTCCTTTAAGTTCTTTTGGCCAAAGATTGGAATCAAGTCCTAATCATTAAGGAATTGGTGTCTCTTTGTCCTTTAAGTTCTTTTGGCCATTGATTGAAATCAAGTCTTAATCCGTAATGAATTGGTTTCTCTTTGTCCTTTAAGTTCTTTTGGCCAAAGATTGGAATCAAGTCCTAATCATTAAGGAATTGGTGTCTCTTTGTCCTTTAAGTTCTTTTGGCCATTGATTGAAATCAAGTCTTAATCCATAATGAATTGGTTTCACTTTGTCCATTAAGTTCTTTTGGCCAAAGATTGGAATCAAGCCTTAATCATTAAGGAATTGGTGTCTCTTTGTCCTTTAAGTTCTTTTGGCCATTGATTGAAATCAAGTCTTAATCCGTAATGAATTGGTTTCTCTTTGTCCTTTAAGTTCTTTTGGCCATTGATTGAAATCAAGTCTTAATCCATAATGAATTGGTTTCTCTTTGTCCTTTAAGTTCTTTTGGCCAAAGATTGGAATCAAGTCCTAATCATTAAGGAATTGGTGTCTCTTTGTCCTTTAAGTTCTTTTGGCCATTGATTGAAATCAAGTCTTAATCCATAATGAATTGGTTTCTTTTTGTCCTTTAAGTTCTTTTGGCCAAAGATTGGAATCAAGTCTTAATCATTAAGGAATTGGTGTCTCTTTGTCCTTTAAGTTCTTTTGGCCATTGATTGAAATCAAGTCTTAATCCGTAATGAATTGGTTTCTCTTTGTCCTTTAAGTTCTTTTGGCCATTGATTGAAATCAAGTCTTAATCCATAATGAATTGGTTTCTCTTTGTCCTTTAAGTTCTTTTGGCCAAAGATTGGAATCAAGTCCTAATCATTAAGGAATTGGTGTCTCTTTGTCCTTTAAGTTCTTTTGGCCATTGATTGAAATCAAGTCTTAATCCGTAATGAATTGGTTTCTCTTTGTCCTTTAAGTTCTTTTGGCCATTGATTGAAATCACGCTTTAATCCATAATGAATTGGTTTCTCTTTGTCCTTTAAGTTCTTTTGGCCAAAGATTGGAATCAAGTCCTAATCATTAAGGAATTGGTGTCTCTTTGTCCTTTAACTTCTTTTGGCCATTGATTGAAATCAAGTCTTAATCCATAATGAATTGGTTTCTCTTTGTCCTTTAAGTTCTTTTGGCCAAAGATTGGAATCAAGTCCTAATCATTAAGGAATTGGTGTCTCTTTGTCCTTTAAGTTCTTTTGGCCATTGATTGAAATCAAGTCTTAATCCGTAATGAATTGGTGTCTCTTTGTCCTTTAACTTCTTTTGGCCATTGATTGAAATCAAGTCTTAATCCATAATGAATTGGTTTCACTTTGTCCATTAAGTTCTTTTGGCCAAAGATTGGAATCAAGCCTTAATCATTAAGGAATTGGTGTCTCTTTGTCCTTTAAGTTCTTTTGGCCATTGATTGAAATCAAGTCTTAATCCGTAATGAATTGGTTTCTCTTTGTCCTTTAAGTTCTTTTGGCCAAAGATTGGAATCAAGTCCTAATCATTAAGGAATTGGTGTCTCTTTGTCCTTTAAGTTCTTTTGGCCATTGATTGAAATCAAGTCTTAATCCGTAATGAATTGGTTTCTCTTTGTCCTTTAAGTTCTTTTGGCCATTGATTGAAATCAAGTCTTAATCCATAATGAATTGGTTTCTCTTTGTCCTTTAAGTTCTTTTGGCCAAAGATTGGAATCAAGTCCTAATCATTAAGGAATTGGTGTCTCTTTGTCCTTTAAGTTCTTTTGGCCATTGATTGAAATCAAGTCTTAATCCATAATGAATTGGTTTCTCTTTGTCCTTTAAGTTCTTTTGGCCAAAGATTGGAATCAAGTCCTAATCATTAAGGAATTGGTGTCTCTTTGTCCTTTAAGTTCTTTTGGCCATTGATTGAAATCAAGTCTTAATCCGTAATGAATTGGTGTCTCTTTGTCCTTTAACTTCTTTTGGCCATTGATTGAAATCAAGTCTTAATCCATAATGAATTGGTTTCACTTTGTCCATTAAGTTCTTTTGCCAAAGATTGGAATCAAGTCTTAATCATTAAGGAATTGGTGTCTCTTTGTCCTTTAAGTTCTTTTGGCCATTGATTGAAATCAAGTCTTAATCCGTAATGAATTGGTTTCTCTTTGTCCTTTAAGTTCTTTTGGCCATTGATTGAAATCAAGTCTTAATCCATAATGAATTGGTTTCTCTTTGTCCATTAAGTTCTTCTGGCCAAAGATTGGAATCAAGCCTTAATCATTAAGGAATTGGTGTCTCTTTGTCCTTTAAGTTCTTTTGGCCATTGATTGAAATCAAGTCTTAATCCGTAATGAATTGGTTTCTCTTTGTCCTTTAAGTTCTTTTGGCCAAAGATTGGAATCAAGTCCTAATCATTAAGGAATTGGTGTCTCTTTGTCCTTTAAGTTCTTTTGGCCAAAGATTGGAATCAAGTCCTAATCATTAAGGAATTGGTGTCTCTTTGTCCTTTAAGTTCTTTTGGCCATTGATTGAAATCAAGTCTTAATCCGTAATGAATTGGTTTCTCTTTGTCCTTTAAGTTCTTTTGGCCATTGATTGAAATCAAGTCTTAATCCATAATGAATTGGTTTCTCTTTGTCCTTTAAGTTCTTCTGGCCAAAGATTGGAATCAAGCCTTAATCATTAAGGAATTGGTGTCTCTTTGTCCTTTAAGTTCTTTTGGCCATTGATTGAAATCAAGTCTTAATCCATAATGAATTGGTTTCTCTTTGTCCTTTAAGTTCTTTTGGCCAAAGATTGGAATCAAGTCCTAATCATTAAGGAATTGGTGTCTCTTTGTCCTTTAAGTTCTTTTGGCCATTGATTGAAATCAAGTCTTAATCCGTAATGAATTGGTTTCTCTTTGTCCTTTAAGTTCTTTTGGCCATTGATTGAAATCAAGTCTTAATCCATAATGAATTGGTTTCTCTTTGTCCTTTAAGTTCTTTTGGCCAAAGATTGGAATCAAGTCCTAATCATTAAGGAATTGGTGTCTCTTTGTCCTTTAAGTTCTTTTGGCCATTGATTGAAATCAAGTCTTAATCCATAATGAATTGGTTTCTCTTTGTCCTTTAAGTTCTTTTGGCCAAAGATTGGAATCAAGTCCTAATCATTAAGGAATTGGTGTCTCTTTGTCCTTTAAGTTCTTTTGGCCATTGATTGAAATCAAGTCTTAATCCGTAATGAATTGGTTTCTCTTTGTCCTTTAAGTTCTTTTGGCCATTGATTGAAATCAAGTCTTAATCCATAATGAATTGGTTTCACTTTGTCCATTAAGTTCTTCTGGCCAAAGATTGGAATCAAGCCTTAATCATTAAGGAATTGGTGTCTCTTTGTCCTTTAAGTTCTTTTGGCCATTGATTGAAATCAAGTCTTAATCCGTAATGAATTGGTTTCTCTTTGTCCTTTAAGTTCTTTTGGCCAAAGATTGGAATCAAGTCCTAATCATTAAGGAATTGGTGTCTCTTTGTCCTTTAAGTTCTTTTGGCCATTGATTGAAATCAAGTCTTAATCCGTAATGAATTGGTTTCTCTTTGTCCTTTAAGTTCTTTTGGCCATTGATTGAAATCAAGTCTTAATCCATAATGAATTGGTTTCTCTTTGTCCTTTAAGTTCTTTTGGCCAAAGATTGGAATCAAGCCTTAATCATTAAGGAATTGGTGTCTCTTTGTCCTTTAAGTTCTTTTGGCCATTGATTGAAATCAAGTCTTAATCCATAATGAATTGGTTTCTCTTTGTCCTTTAAGTTCTTTTGGCCAAAGATTGGAATCAAGTCCTAATCATTAAGGAATTGGTGTCTCTTTGTCCTTTAAGTTCTTTTGGCCATTGATTGAAATCAAGTCTTAATCCGTAATGAATTGGTTTCTCTTTGTCCTTTAAGTTCTTTTGGCCATTGATTGAAATCAAGTCTTAATCCATAATGAATTGGTTTCTCTTTGTCCTTTAAGTTCTTTTGGCCAAAGATTGGAATCAAGTCCTAATCATTAAGGAATTGGTGTCTCTTTGTCCTTTAAGTTCTTTTGGCCATTGATTGAAATCAAGTCTTAATCCGTAATGAATTGGTTTCTCTTTGTCCTTTAAGTTCTTTTGGCCATTGATTGAAATCAAGTCTTAATCCATAATGAATTGGTTTCTCTTTGTCCTTTAAGTTCTTTTGGCCAAAGATTGGAATCAAGTCCTAATCATTAAGGAATTGGTGTCTCTTTGTCCTTTAAGTTCTTTTGGCCATTGATTGAAATCAAGTCTTAATCCATAATGAATTGGTTTCTCTTTGTCCTTTAAGTTCTTTTGGCCAAAGATTGGAATCAAGTCCTAATCATTAAGGAATTGGTGTCTCTTTGTCCTTTAAGTTCTTTTGGCCATTGATTGAAATCAAGTCTTAATCCGTAATGAATTGGTTTCTCTTTGTCCTTTAAGTTCTTTTGGCCATTGATTGAAATCAAGTCTTAATCCATAATGAATTGGTTTCACTTTGTCCATTAAGTTCTTCTGGCCAAAGATTGGAATCAAGCCTTAATCATTAAGGACTTGGTGTCTCTTTGTCCTTTAAGTTCTTTTGGCCATTGATTGAAATCAAGTCTTAATCCGTAATGAATTGGTTTCTCTTTGTCCTTTAAGTTCTTTTGGCCAAAGATTGGAATCAAGTCCTAATCATTAAGGAATTGGTGTCTCTTTGTCCTTTAAGTTCTTTTGGCCATTGATTGAAATCAAGTCTTAATCCGTAATGAATTGGTTTCTCTTTGTCCTTTAAGTTCTTTTGGCCATTGATTGAAATCAAGTCTTAATCCATAATGAATTGGTTTCTCTTTGTCCTTTAAGTTCTTCTGGCCAAAGATTGGAATCAAGCCTTAATCATTAAGGAATTGGTGTCTCTTTGTCCTTTAAGTTCTTTTGGCCATTGATTGAAATCAAGTCTTAATCCGTAATGAATTGGTTTCTCTTTGTCCTTTAAGTTCTTTTGGCCAAAGATTGGAATCAAGTCCTAATCATTAAGGAATTGGTGTCTCTTTGTCCTTTAAGTTCTTTTGGCCATTGATTGAAATCAAAAGTCTTAATCCGTAATGAATTGGTTTCTCTGTCCTTTAACTTCTTTTGGCCATTGATTGAAATCAAGTCTTAATCCATAATGAATTGGTTTCTCTTTGTCCTTTAAGTTCTTTTGGCCAAAGATTGGAATCAAGTCCTAATCATTAAGGAATTGGTGTCTCTTTGTCCTTTAAGTTCTTTTGGCCATTGATTGAAATCAAGTCTTAATCCATAATGAATTGGTTTCTCTTTGTCCTTTAAGTTCTTTTGGCCAAAGATTGGAATCAAGTCCTAATCATTAAGGAATTGGTGTCTCTTTGTCCTTTAAGTTCTTTTGGCCATTGATTGAAATCAAGTCTTAATCCGTAATGAATTGGTTTCTCTTTGTCCTTTAAGTTCTTTTGGCCATTGATTGAAATCAAGTCTTAATCCATAATGAATTGGTTTCACTTTGTCCATTAAGTTCTTCTGGCCAAAGATTGGAATCAAGCCTTAATCATTAAGGACTTGGTGTCTCTTTGTCCTTTAAGTTCTTTTGGCCATTGATTGAAATCAAGTCTTAATCCGTAATGAATTGGTTTCTCTTTGTCCTTTAAGTTCTTTTGGCCAAAGATTGGAATCAAGTCCTAATCATTAAGGAATTGGTGTCTCTTTGTCCTTTAAGTTCTTTTGGCCATTGATTGAAATCAAGTCTTAATCCGTAATGAATTGGTTTCTCTTTGTCCTTTAAGTTCTTTTGGCCATTGATTGAAATCAAGTCTTAATCCATAATGAATTGGTTTCTCTTTGTCCTTTAAGTTCTTCTGGCCAAAGATTGGAATCAAGTCTTAATCATTAAGGAATTGGTGTCTCTTTGTCCTTTAAGTTCTTTTGGCCATTGATTGAAATCAAGTCTTAATCCGTAATGAATTGGTTTCTCTTTGTCCTTTAAGTTCTTTTGGCCAAAGATTGGAATCAAGTCCTAATCATTAAGGAATTGGTGTCTCTTTGTCCTTTAAGTTCTTTTGGCCATTGATTGAAATCAAGTCTTAATCCGTAATGAATTGGTTTCTCTTTGTCCTTTAAGTTCTTTTGGCCATTGATTGAAATCAAGTCTTAATCCATAATGAATTGGTTTCTCTTTGTCCTTTAAGTTCTTTTGGCCAAAGATTGGAATCAAGTCCTAATCATTAAGGAATTGGTGTCTCTTTGTCCTTTAAGTTCTTTTGGCCATTGATTGAAATCAAGTCTTAATCCATAATGAATTGGTTTCTCTTTGTCCTTTAAGTTCTTTTGGCCAAAGATTGGAATCAAGTCCTAATCATTAAGGAATTGGTGTCTCTTTGTCCTTTAAGTTCTTTTGGCCATTGATTGAAATCAAGTCTTAATCCGTAATGAATTGGTTTCTCTTTGTCCTTTAAGTTCTTTTGGCCATTGATTGAAATCAAGTCTTAATCCATAATGAATTGGTTTCACTTTGTCCATTAAGTTCTTTTGGCCAAAGATTGGAATCAAGCCTTAATCATTAAGGAATTGGTGTCTCTTTGTCCTTTAAGTTCTTTTGGCCATTGATTGAAATCAAGTCTTAATCCGTAATGAATTGGTTTCTCTTTGTCCTTTAAGTTCTTTTGGCCAAAGATTGGAATCAAGTCCTAATCATTAAGGAATTGGTGTCTCTTTGTCCTTTAAGTTCTTTTGGCCATTGATTGAAATCAAGTCTTAATCCGTAATGAATTGGTTTCTCTTTGTCCTTTAAGTTCTTTTGGCCATTGATTGAAATCAAGTCTTAATCCATAATGAATTGGTTTCACTTTGTCCATTAAGTTCTTTTGGCCAAAGATTGGAATCAAGCCTTAATCATTAAGGAATTGGTGTCTCTTTGTCCTTTAAGTTCTTTTGGCCATTGATTGAAATCAAGTCTTAATCCGTAATGAATTGGTTTCTCTTTGTCCTTTAAGTTCTTTTGGCCAAAGATTGGAATCAAGTCCTAATCATTAAGGAATTGGTGTCTCTTTGTCCTTTAAGTTCTTTTGGCCATTGATTGAAATCAAGTCTTAATCCGTAATGAATTGGTTTCTCTTTGTCCTTTAAGTTCTTTTGGCCATTGATTGAAATCAAGTCTTAATCCATAATGAATTGGTTTCACTTTGTCCATTAAGTTCTTTTGGCCAAAGATTGGAATCAAGCCTTAATCATTAAGGAATTGGTGTCTCTTTGTCCTTTAAGTTCTTTTGGCCATTGATTGAAATCAAGTCTTAATCCATAATGAATTGGTTTCTCTTTGTCCTTTAAGTTCTTTTGGCCAAAGATTGGAATCAAGTCCTAATCATTAAGGAATTGGTGTCTCTTTGTCCTTTAAGTTCTTTTGGCCATTGATTGAAATCAAGTCTTAATCCGTAATGAATTGGTTTCTCTTTGTCCTTTAAGTTCTTTTGGCCATTGATTGAAATCAAGTCTTAATCCATAATGAATCGGTTTCTCTTTGTCCTTTAAGTTCTTCTGGCCAAAGATTGGAATCAAGCCTTAATCATTAAGGAATTGGTGTCTCTTTGTCCTTTAAGTTCTTTTGGCCATTGATTGAAATCAAGTCTTAATCCGTAATGAATTGGTTTCTCTTTGTCCTTTAAGTTCTTTTGGCCAAAGATTGGAATCAAGTCCTAATCATTAAGGAATTGGTGTCTCTTTGTCCTTTAAGTTCTTTTGGCCATTGATTGAAATCAAGTCTTAATCCGTAATGAATTGGTTTCTCTTTGTCCTTTAACTTCTTTTGGCCATTGATTGAAATCAAGTCTTAATCCATAATGAATTGGTTTCTCTTTGTCCATTAAGTTCTTTTGGCCAAAGATTGGAATCAAGTCTTAATCATTAAGGAATTGGTGTCTCTTTGTCCTTTAAGTTCTTTTGGCCATTGATTGAAATCAAGTCTTAATCCGTAATGAATTGGTTTCTCTTTGTCCTTTAAGTTCTTTTGGCCAAAGATTGGAATCAAGCCTTAATCATTAAGGAATTGGTGTCTCTTTGTCCTTTAAGTTCTTTTGGCCAAAGATTGGAATCAAGTCCTAATCATTAAGGAATTGGTGTCTCTTTGTCCTTTAAGTTCTTTTGGCCATTGATTGAAATCAAGTCTTAATCCATAATGAATTGGTTTCTCTTTGTCCTTTAAGTTCTTTTGGCCATTGATTGAAATCAAGTCTTAATCCATAATGAATTGGTTTCTCTTTGTCCTTTAAGTTCTTCTGGCCAAAGATTGGAATCAAGCCTTAATCATTAAGGAATTGGTGTCTCTTTGTCCTTTAAGTTCTTTTGGCCATTGATTGAAATCAAGTCTTAATCCGTAATGAATTGGTTTCTCTTTGTCCTTTAAGTTCTTTTGGCCAAAGATTGGAATCAAGTCCTAATCATTAAGGAATTGGTGTCTCTTTGTCCTTTAAGTTCTTTTGGCCATTGATTGAAATCAAGTCTTAATCCGTAATGAATTGGTTTCTCTTTGTCCTTTAAGTTCTTTTGGCCATTGATTGAAATCAAGTCTTAATCCATAATGAATTGGTTTCTCTTTGTCCATTAAGTTCTTTTGGCCAAAGATTGGAATCAAGTCCTAATCATTAAGGAATTGGTGTCTCTTTGTCCTTTAAGTTCTTTTGGCCATTGATTGAAATCAAGTCTTAATCCGTAATGAATTGGTTTCTCTTTGTCCTTTAAGTTCTTTTGGCCATTGATTGAAATCAAGTCTTAATCCATAATGAATTGGTTTCTCTTTGTCCTTTAAGTTCTTTTGGCCAAAGATTGGAATCAAGTCCTAATCATTAAGGAATTGGTGTCTCTTTGTCCTTTAAGTTCTTTTGGCCATTGATTGAAATCAAGTCTTAATCCATAATGAATTGGTTTCTCTTTGTCCTTTAAGTTCTTTTGGCCAAAGATTGGAATCAAGTCCTAATCATTAAGGAATTGGTGTCTCTTTGTCCTTTAAGTTCTTTTGGCCATTGATTGAAATCAAGTCTTAATCCGTAATGAATTGGTTTCTCTTTGTCCTTTAAGTTCTTTTGGCCATTGATTGAAATCAAGTCTTAATCCATAATGAATTGGTTTCACTTTGTCCATTAAGTTCTTTTGGCCAAAGATTGGAATCAAGCCTTAATCATTAAGGAATTGGTGTCTCTTTGTCCTTTAAGTTCTTTTGGCCATTGATTGAAATCAAGTCTTAATCCGTAATGAATTGGTTTCTCTTTGTCCTTTAAGTTCTTTTGGCCAAAGATTGGAATCAAGTCCTAATCATTAAGGAATTGGTGTCTCTTTGTCCTTTAAGTTCTTTTGGCCATTGATTGAAATCAAGTCTTAATCCGTAATGAATTGGTTTCTCTTTGTCCTTTAAGTTCTTTTGGCCATTGATTGAAATCACGTCTTAATCCATAATGAATTGGTTTCTCTTTGTCCATTAAGTTCTTGTGGCCAAAGATTGGAATCAAGCCTTAATCATTAAGGAATTGGTGTCTCTTTGTCCTTTAAGTTCTTTTGGCCATTGATTGAAATCAAGTCTTAATCCGTAATGAATTGGTTTCTCTTTGTCCTTTAAGTTCTTTTGGCCAAAGATTGGAATCAAGTCCTAATCATTAAGGAATTGGTGTCTCTTTGTCCTTTAAGTTCTTTTGGCCATTGATTGGAATCAAGTCCTAATCATTAAGGAATTGGTGTCTCTTTGTCCTTTAAGTTCTTTTGGCCATTGATTGAAATCAAGTCTTAATCCATAATGAATTGGTTTCTCTTTGTCCTTTAAGTTCTTTTGGCCATTGATTGAAATCAAGTCTTAATCCATAATGAATTGGTTTCTCTTTGTCCTTTAAGTTCTTTTGGCCAAAGATTGGAATCAAGTCCTAATCATTAAGGAATTGGTGTCTCTTTGTCCTTTAAGTTCTTTTGGCCATTGATTGAAATCAAGTCTTAATCCATAATGAATTGGTTTCTCTTTGTCCATTAAGTTCATTGGGCCAAAGATTGGAATCAAGTCCTAATCATTCAGGAATTGGTGTCTCTTTGTCCTTTAAGTTCTTTTGGCCATTGATTGAAATCAAGTCTTAATCCGTAATGAATTGGTTTCTCTTTGTCCTTTAAGTTCTTTTGGCCAAAGATTGGAATCAAGTCCTAATCATTAAGGAATTGGTGTCTCTTTGTCCTTTAAGTTCTTTTGGCCATTGATTGGAATCAAGCCTTAATCATTAAGGAATTGGTGTCTCTTTGTCCTTTAAGTTCTTTTGGCCATTGATTGAAATCAAGTCTTAATCCATAATGAATTGGTTTCTCTTTGTCCTTTAAGTTGTTTTGGCCATTGATTGAAATCAAGTCTTAATCCATAATGAATTGGTTTCTCTTTGTCCTTTAAGTTCTTTTGGCCAAAGATTGGAATCAAGTCTTAATCATTAAGGAATTGGTGTCTCTTTGTCCTTTAAGTTCTTTTGGCCATTGATTGAAATCAAGTCTTAATCCATAATGAATTGGTTTCTCTTTGTCCATTAAGTTCTTCTGGCCAAAGATTGGAATCAAGCCTTAATCATTAAGGAATTGGTGTCTCTTTGTCCTTTAAGTTCTTTTGGCCATTGATTGAAATCAAGTCTTAATCCGTAATGAATTGGTTTCTCTTTGTCCTTTAAGTTCTTTTGGCCAAAGATTGGAATCAAGTCCTAATCATTAAGGAATTGGTGTCTCTTTGTCCTTTAAGTTCTTTTGGCCATTGATTGAAATCAAGTCTTAATCCGTAATGAATTGGTTTCTCTTTGTCCTTTAAGTTCTTTTGGCCATTGATTGAAATCAAGTCTTAATCCATAATGAATTGGTTTCACTTTGTCCATTAAGTTCTTTTGGCCAAAGATTGGAATCAAGCCTTAATCATTAAGGAATTGGTGTCTCTTTGTCCTTTAAGTTCTTTTGGCCATTGATTGAAATCAAGTCTTAATCCGTAATGAATTGGTTTCTCTTTGTCCTTTAAGTTCTTTTGGCCAAAGATTGGAATCAAGTCCTAATCATTAAGGAATTGGTGTCTCTTTGTCCTTTAAGTTCTTTTGGCCATTGATTGAAATCAAGTCTTAATCATTAATGAATTGGTTTCTCTTTGTCCTTTAAGTTCTTTTGGCCATTGATTGAAATCAAGTCTTAATCCATAATGAATTGGTTTCTCTTTGTCCTTTAAGTTCTTTTGGCCAAAGATTGGAATCAAGTCCTAATCATTAAGGAATTGGTGTCTCTTTGTCCTTTAAGTTCTTTTGGCCATTGATTGAAATCAAGTCTTAATCCATAATGAATTGGTTTCTCTTTGTCCTTTAAGTTCTTTTGGCCAAAGATTGGAATCAAGTCCTAATCATTAAGGAATTGGTGTCTCTTTGTCCTTTAAGTTCTTTTGGCCATTGATTGAAATCAAGTCTTAATCCGTAATGAATTGGTTTCTCTTTGTCCTTTAAGTTCTTTTGGCCATTGATTGGAATCAAGTCCTAATCATTAAGGAATTGGTGTCTCTTTGTCCTTTAAGTTCTTTTGGCCAAAGATTGGAATCAAGTCCTAATCATTAAGGAATTGGTGTCTCTTTGTCCTTTAAGTTCTTTTGGCCATTGATTGAAATCAAGTCTTAATCCATAATGAATTGGTTTCTCTTTGTCCTTTAAGTTCTTTTGGCCATTGATTGAAATCAAGTCTTAATCCATAATGAATTGGTTTCTCTTTGTCCATTAAGTTCTTCTGGCCAAAGATTGGAATCAAGTCCTAATCATTAAGGAATTGGTGTCTCTTTGTCCTTTAAGTTCTTTTGGCCATTGATTGAAATCAAGTCTTAATCCGTAATGAATTGGTTTCTCTTTGTCCTTTAAGTTCTTTTGGCCAAAGATTGGAATCAAGTCCTAATCATTAAGGAATTGGTGTCTCTTTGTCCTTTAAGTTCTTTTGGCCATTGATTGAAATCAAGTCTTAATCCGTAATGAATTGGTTTCTCTTTGTCCTTTAAGTTCTTTTGGCCAAAGATTGGAATCAAGCCTTAATCATTAAGGAATTGGTGTCTCTTTGTCCTTTAAGTTCTTTTGGCCATTGATTGAAATCAAGTCTTAATCCGTAATGAATTGGTTTCTCTTTGTCCTTTAAGTTCTTTTGGCCATTGATTGAAATCAAGTCCTAATCATTAAGGAATTGGTGTCTCTTTGTCCTTTAAGTTCTTTTGGCCAAAGATTGGAATCAAGTCCTAATCATTAATGAATTGGTGTCTCTTTGTCCTTTAAGTTCTTTTGGCCATTGATTGAAATCAAGTCTTAATCCATAATGAATTGGTTTCTCTTTGTCCTTTAAGTTCTTTTGGCCAAAGATTGGAATCAAGTCCTAATCATTAAGGAATTGGTGTCTCTTTGTCCTTTAAGTTCTTTTGGCCATTGATTGAAATCAAGTCTTAATCATTAAAGAATTGGTGTCTCTTTGTCCTTTAAGTTCTTTTGGCCATTGATTGAAATCAAGTCTTAATCCATAATGAATTGGTTTCTCTTTGTCCTTTAAGTTCTTCTGGCCAAAGATTGGAATCAAGCCTTAATCATTAAGGAATTGGTGTCTCTTTGTCCTTTAAGTTCTTTTGGCCATTGATTGAAATCAAGTCTTAATCCATAATGAATTGGTTTCTCTTTGTCCATTAAGTTCTTTTGGCCAAAGATTGGAATCAAGTCCTAATCATTAAGGAATTGGTGTCTCTTTGTCCTTTAAGTTCTTTTGGCCATTGATTGAAATCAAGTCTTAATCCGTAATGAATTGGTTTCTCTTTGTCCTTTAAGTTCTTTTGGCCAAAGATTGGAATCAAGTCCTAATCATTAAGGAATTGGTGTCTCTTTGTCCTTTAAGTTCTTTTGGCCATTGATTGAAATCAAGTCTTAATCCGTAATGAATTGGTTTCTCTTTGTCCTTTAAGTTCTTTTGGCCAAAGATTGGAATCAAGTCCTAATCATTAAGGAATTGGTGTCTCTTTGTCCTTTAAGTTCTTTTGGCCATTGATTGAAATCAAGTCTTAATCCGTAATGAATTGGTTTCTCTTTGTCCTTTAAGTTCTTTTGGCCATTGATTGAAATCAAGTCTTAATCCATAATGAATTGGTTTCTCTTTGTCCATTAAGTTCTTCTGGCCAAAGATTGGAATCAAGCCTTAATCATTAAGGAATTGGTGTCTCTTTGTCCTTTAAGTTCTTTTGGCCATTGATTGAAATCAAGTCTTAATCCGTAATGAATTGGTTTCTCTTTGTCCTTTAAGTTCTTTTGGCCAAAGATTGGAATCAAGTCCTAATCATTAAGGAATTGGTGTCTCTTTGTCCTTTAAGTTCTTTTGGCCAAAGATTGGAATCAAGCCTTAATCATTAAGGAATTGGTGTCTCTTTGTCCTTTAAGTTCTTTTGGCCATTGATTGAAATCAAGTCTTAATCCATAATGAATTGGTTTCTCTTTGTCCTTTAAGTTCTTTTGGCCATTGATTGAAATCAAGTCTTAATCCATAATGAATTGGTTTCTCTTTGTCCTTTAAGTTCTTTTGGCCAAGATTGGAATCAAGTCTTAATCATTAAGGAATTGGTGTCTCTTTGTCCTTTAAGTTCTTTTGGCCATTGATTGAAATCAAGTCTTAATCCATAATGAATTGGTTTCTCTTTGTCCTTTAAGTTCTTCTGGCCAAAGATTGGAATCAAGCCTTAATCATTAAGGAATTGGTGTCTCTTTGTCCTTTAAGTTCTTTTGGCCATTGATTGAAATCAAGTCTTAATCCGTAATGAATTGGTTTCTCTTTGTCCTTTAAGTTCTTTTGGCCAAAGATTGGAATCAAGTCCTAATCATTAAGGAATTGGTGTCTCTTTGTCCTTTAAGTTCTTTTGGCCATTGATTGAAATCAAGTCTTAATCCGTAATGAATTGGTTTCTCTTTGTCCTTTAAGTTCTTTTGGCCATTGATTGAAATCAAGTCTTAATCCATAATGAATTGGTTTCACTTTGTCCATTAAGTTCTTTTGGCCAAAGATTGGAATCAAGTCCTAATCATTAAGGAATTGGTGTCTCTTTGTCCTTTAAGTTCTTTTGGCCATTGATTGAAATCAAGTCTTAATCCGTAATGAATTGGTTTCTCTTTGTCCTTTAAGTTCTTTTGGCCAAAGATTGGAATCAAGTCTCATTCATTAAGGAATTGGTGTCTCTTTGTCCTTTAAGTTCTTTTGGCCATTGATTGAAATCAAGTCTTAATCCGTAATGAATTGGTTTCTCTTTGTCCTTTAAGTTCTTTTGGCCAAAGATTGGAATCAAGTCCTAATCATTAAGGAATTGGTGTCTCTTTGTCCTTTAAGTTCTTTTGGCCATTGATTGAAATCAAGTCTTAATCCGTAATGAATTGGTTTCTCTTTGTCCTTTAAGTTCTTTTGGCCATTGATTGAAATCAAGTCTTAATCCGTAATGAATTGGTTTCTCTTTGTCCATTAAGTTCTTTTCGCCAAAGATTGGAATCAAGTCTTAATCATTAAGGAATTGGTGTCTCTTTGTCCTTTAAGTTCTTTTGGCCATTGATTGAAATCAAGTCTTAATCCATAATGAATTGGTTTCTCTTTGTCCTTTAAGTTCTTTTGGCCAAAGATTGGAATCAAGTCCTAATCATTAAGGAATTGGTGTCTCTTTGTCCTTTAAGTTCTTTTGGCCATTGATTGAAATCAAGTCTTAATCATTAATGAATTGGTTTCTCTTTGTCCTTTAACTTCTTTTGGCCATTGATTGAAATCAAGTCTTAATCCATAATGAATTGGTTTCTCTTTGTCCTTTAAGTTCTTTTGGCCAAAGATTGGAATCAAGTCCTAATCATTAAGGAATTGGTGTCTCTTTGTCCTTTAAGTTCTTTTGGCCATTGATTGAAATCAAGTCTTAATCCATAATGAATTGGTTTCTCTTTGTCCTTTAAGTTCTTTTGGCCAAAGATTGGAATCAAGTCCTAATCATTAAGGAATTGGTGTCTCTTTGTCCTTTAAGTTCTTTTGGCCATTGATTGAAATCAAGTCTTAATCCGTAATGAATTGGTTTCTCTTTGTCCTTTAAGTTCTTTTGGCCAAAGATTGGAATCAAGCCTTAATCATTAAGGAATTGGTGTCTCTTTGTCCTTTAAGTTCTTTTGGCCAAAGATTGGAATCAAGTCCTAATCATTAAGGAATTGGTGTCTCTTTGTCCTTTAAGTTCTTTTGGCCATTGATTGAAATCAAGTCTTAATCCATAATGAATTGGTTTCTCTTTGTCCTTTAAGTTCTTTTGGCCATTGATTGAAATCAAGTCTTAATCCATAATGAATTGGTTTCTCTTTGTCCATTAAGTTCTTCTCGCCAAAGATTGGAATCAAGCCCTAATCATTAAGGAATTGGTGTCTCTTTGTCCTTTAAGTTCTTTTGGCCATTGATTGAAATCAAGTCTTAATCCGTAATGAATTGGTTTCTCTTTGTCCTTTAAGTTCTTTTGGCCAAAGATTGGAATCAAGTCCTAATCATTAAGGAATTGGTGTCTCTTTGTCCTTTAAGTTCTTTTGGCCATTGATTGAAATCAAGTCTTAATCCGTAATGAATTGGTTTCTCTTTGTCCTTTAAGTTCTTTTGGCCATTGATTGAAATCAAGTCTTAATCCATAATGAATTGGTTTCTCTTTGTCCTTTAAGTTCTTCTGGCCAAAGATTGGAATCAAGTCTTAATCATTAAGGAATTGGTGTCTCTTTGTCCTTTAAGTTCTTTTGGCCATTGATTGAAATCAAGTCTTAATCCGTAATGAATTGGTTTCTCTTTGTCCTTTAAGTTCTTTTGGCCAAAGATTGGAATCAAGTCCTAATCATTAAGGAATTGGTGTCTCTTTGTCCTTTAAGTTCTTTTGGCCATTGATTGAAATCAAGTCTTAATCCGTAATGAATTGGTTTCTCTTTGTCCTTTAAGTTCTTTTGGCCATTGATTGAAATCAAGTCTTAATCCATAATGAATTGGTTTCACTTTGTCCATTAAGTTCTTTTGGCCAAAGATTGGAATCAAGCCTTAATCATTAAGGAATTGGTGTCTCTTTGTCCTTTAAGTTCTTTTGGCCATTGATTGAAATCAAGTCTTAATCCGTAATGAATTGGTTTCTCTTTGTCCTTTAAGTTCTTTTGGCCAAAGATTGGAATCAAGTCCTAATCATTAAGGAATTGGTGTCTCTTTGTCCTTTAAGTTCTTTTGGCCATTGATTGAAATCAAGCTTTAATCATTAAGGACTTGGTGTCTCTTTGTCCTTTAAGTTCTTTTGGCCATTGATTGAAATCAAGTCTTAATCCATAATGAATTGGTTTCTCTTTGTCCTTTAAGTTCTTCTGGCCAAAGATTGGAATCAAGTCTTAATCATTAAGGAATTGGTGTCTCTTTGTCCTTTAAGTTCTTTTGGCCATTGATTGAAATCAAGTCTTAATCCATAATGAATTGGTTTCTCTTTGTCCTTTAAGTTCTTTTGGGCATTGATTGAACTCAAGTCTTAATCCATAATGAATTGGTTTCTCTTTGTCCTTTAAGTTCTTTTGGCCAAGATTGGAATCAAGTCTTAATCATTAATGAATTGGTGTCTCTTTGTCCTTTAAGTTCTTTTGGCCATTGATTGAAATCAAGTCTTAATCCATAATGAATTGGTTTCTCTTTGTCCTTTAAGTTCTTTTGGCCAAAGATTGGAATCAAGTCCTAATCATTAAGGAATTGGTGTCTCTTTGTCCTTTAAGTTCTTTTGGCCATTGATTGAAATCAAGTCTTAATCCGTAATGAATTGGTTTCTCTTTGTCCTTTAAGTTCTTTTGGCCATTGATTGAAATCAAGTCTTAATCCATAATGAATTGGTTTCTCTTTGTCCATTAAGTTCTTTTGGCCAAAGATTGGAATCAAGTCCTAATCATTAAGGAATTGGTGTCTCTTTGTCCTTTAAGTTCTTTTGGCCATTGATTGAAATCAAGTCTTAATCCGTAATGAATTGGTTTCTCTTTGTCCTTTAAGTTCTTTTGGCCAAAGATTGGAATCAAGTCCTAATCATTAAGGAATTGGTGTCTCTTTGTCCTTTAAGTTCTTTTGGCCATTGATTGAAATCAAGTCTTAATCCGTAATGAATTGGTTTCTCTTTGTCCTTTAAGTTCTTTTGGCCATTGATTGAAATCAAGTCTTAATCCATAATGAATTGGTTTCTCTTTGTCCTTTAAGTTCTTTTGGCCAAAGATTGGAATCAAGTCCTAATCATTAAGGAATTGGTGTCTCTTTGTCCTTTAAGTTCTTTTGGCCATTGATTGAAATCAAGTCTTAATCCATAATGAATTGGTTTCTCTTTGTCCTTTAAGTTCTTTTGGCCAAAGATTGGAATCAAGTCCTAATCATTAAGGAATTGGTGTCTCTTTGTCCTTTAAGTTCTTTTGGCCATTGATTGAAATCAAGTCTTAATCCGTAATGAATTGGTTTCTCTTTGTCCTTTAAGTTCTTTTGGCCATTGATTGAAATCAAGTCTTAATCCATAATGAATTGGTTTCTCTTTGTCCATTAAGTTCTTCTTGCCAAAGATTGGAATAAAGTCCTAATCATTAAGGAATTGGTGTCTGTTTGTCCTTTAAGTTCTTTTGGCCATTGATTGAAATCAAGTCTTAATCCGTAATGAATTGGTTTCTCTTTGTCCTTTAAGTTCTTTTGGCCAAAGATTGGAATCAAGTCCTAATCATTAAGGAATTGGTGTCTCTTTGTCCTTTAAGTTCTTTTGGCCATTGATTGAAATCAAGTCTTTATCCTTAAGCAATTGGTTTCTCTTTCTTTTTTAAGTTCTTTTGGCCATTGATTGAAATCAAGTCTTAATCCATAATGAATTGGTTTCTCTTTGTCCTTTAAGTTCTTTTGGCCATTGATTGAAATCAAGTCTTAATCCATAATGAATTGGTTTCTCTTTGTCCTTTAAGTTCTTTTGGCCAAAGATTGGAATCAAGTCTTAATCATTAAGGAATTGGTGTCTCTTTGTCCTTTAAGTTCTTTTGGCCATTGATTGAAATCAAGTCTTAATCCATAATGAATTGGTTTCTCTTTGTCCTTTAAGTTCTTTTGGCCAAAGATTGGAATCAAGTCCTAATCATTAAGGAATTGGTGTCTCTTTGTCCTTTAAGTTCTTTTGGCCATTGATTGAAATCAAGTCTTAATCCATAATGAATTGGTTTCTCTTTGTCCTTTAAGTTCTTCTGGCCAAAGATTGGAATCAAGTCTTAATCATTAAGGAATTGGTGTCTCTTTGACCTTTAAGTTCTTTTGGCCATTGATTGAAATCAAGTCTTAATCATTAAAGAATTGGTGTCTCTTTGTCCTTTAAGTTCTTTTGGCCATTGATTGAAATCAAGTCTTAATCCATAATGAATTGGTTTCTCTTTGTCCTTTAAGTTCTTTTGGCCAAAGATTGGAATCAAGTCCTAATCATTAAGGAATTGGTGTCTCTTTGTCCTTTAAGTTCTTTTGGCCATTGATTGAAATCAAGTCTTAATCCGTAATGAATTGGTTTCTCTTTGTCCTTTAAGTTCTTTTGGCCAAAGATTGGAATCAAGTCCTAATCATTAAGGAATTGGTGTCTCTTTGTCCTTTAAGTTCTTTTGGCCATTGATTGAAATCAAGTCTTAATCATTAATGAATTGGTTTCTCTTTGTCCTTTAAGTTGTTTTGGCCATTGATTGAAATCAAGTCTTAATCATTAAGGAATTGGTGTCTCTTTGTCCTTTAAGTTCTTTTGGCCATTGATTGAAATCAAGTCTTAATCATTAATGAATTGGTTTCTCTTTGTCCTTTAAGTTCTTTTGGCCATTGATTGAAATCAAGTCTTAATCCGTAATGAATTGGTTTCTCTTTGTCCATTAAGTTCTTCTGGCCAAAGATTGGAATCAAGCCTTAATCATTAAGGAATTGGTGTCTCTTTGTCCTTTAAGTTCTTTTGGCCATTGATTGAAATCAAGTCTTAATCCGTAATGAATTGGTTTCTCTTTGTCCTTTAAGTTCTTTTGGCCATTGATTGGAATCAAGTCCTAATCATTAAGGAATTGGTGTCTGTTTGTCCTTTAAGTTCTTTTGGCCATTGATTGGAAACAAGTCTTAATCATTGATGAATTGGTGTCTCTTTGTCCTTTAAGTTCTTTTGGCCATTGATTGAAATCAAGTCTTAATCCATAATGAATTGGTTTCTCTTTGTCCTTTAACTTCTTTTGGCCATTGATTGAAATCAAGTCTTAATCCTTAATGACTTGGTTTCTCTTTGTCCTTCAAGTTGTTTTGGCCATTCATTGGAAACAAGTCTTAATCATTAATGAATTGGTTTCCCTTTGTCCTTTAAGTTCTTTTGGCCATTGATTGAAATCAAGTCTTAATCCGTAATGAATTGGTTTCTCTTTGTCCTTTAAGTTCTTTTGGCCAAAGATTGGAATCAAGTCCTAATCATTAAGGAATTGGTGTCTCTTTGTCCTTTAAGTTCTTTTGGCCATTGATTGAAATCAAGTCTTAATCCGTAATGAATTGGTTTCTCTTTGTCCTTTAAGTTCTTTTGGCCATTGATTGAAATCAAGTCTTAATCCATAATGAATTGGTTTCTCTTTGTCCTTTAAGTTCTTCTGGCCAAAGATTGGAATCAAGTCTTAATCATTAAGGAATTGGTGTCTCTTTGTCCTTTAAGTTCTTTTGGCCATTGATTGAAATCAAGTCTTAATCCATAATGAATTGGTTTCTCTTTGTCCTTTAAGTTCTTTTGGCCAAAGATTGGAATCAAGTCCTAATCATTAAGGAATTGGTGTCTCTTTGTCCTTTAAGTTCTTTTGGCCATTGATTGAAATCAAGTCTTAATCCGTAATGAATTGGTTTCTCTTTGTCCTTTAAGTTCTTTTGGCCATTGATTGAAATCAAGTCTTAATCCATAATGAATTGGTTTCTCTTTGTCCATTAAGTTCTTTTGGCCAAAGATTGGAATCAAGTCCTAATCATTAAGGAATTGGTGTCTCTTTGTCCTTTAAGTTCTTTTGGCCATTGATTGAAATCAAGTCTTAATCCGTAATGAATTGGTTTCTCTTTGTCCTTTAAGTTCTTTTGGCCATTGATTGAAATCAAGCCTTAATCATTAAAGAAATGGTGTCTCTTTGTCCTTTAAGTTATTCTGGCCAAAGATTGGAATCAAGTCTTAATCATTAAGGAATTGGTGTCTCTTTGTCCTTTAAGTTCTTTTGGCCATTGATTGAAATCAAGTCTTAATCCATAATGAATTGGTTTCTCTTTGTCCATTAAGTTCTTCTGGCCAATGATTGGAATCAAGCCTTAATCATTAAGGAATTGGTGTCTCTTTGTCCTTTAAGTTCTTTTGGCCATTGATTGAAATCAAGTCTTAATCCGTAATGAATTGGTTTCTCTTTGTCCTTTAAGTTCTTTTGGCCAAAGATTGGAATCAAGTCCTAATCATTAAGGAATTGGTGTCTCTTTGTCCTTTAAGTTCTTTTGGCCATTGATTGAAATCAAGTCTTAATCCGTAATGAATTGGTTTCTCTTTGTCCTTTAACTTCTTTTGGCCATTGATTGAAATCAAGTCTTCATCCATAATGAATTGGTTTCTCTTTGTCCTTTAAGTTCTTCGGGCCAAAGATTGGAATCAAGTCCTAATCATTAAGGAATTTGTTTCTCTTTGTCCTTTAAGTTCTTTTGGCCATTGATTGAAATCAAGTCTTAATCCGTAATGAATTGGTTTCTCTTTGTCCTTTAAGTTCTTTTGGCCATCGATTGAAATCAAGTCTTAATCATTAAGGAATTGGTGTCTCTTTGTCCTTTGAGTTCTTTTGGAATCAAGTCCTAATCATTAAGGAATTGGTGTCTCTTTGTCCTTTAAGTTCTTTTGGCCATTGATTGAAATCAAGTCTTAATCCATAATGAATTGGTTTCTCTTTGTCCTTTAAGTTCTTTTGGCCATTGATTGAAATCAAGTCTTAATCCATAATGAATTGGTTTCTCTTTGTCCTTTAAGTTCTTTTGGCCAAAGATTGGAATCAAGTCCTAATCATTAAGGAATTGGTGTCTCTTTGTCCTTTAAGTTCTTTTGGCCATTGATTGAAATCACGTCTTAATCCATAATGAATTGGTTTCTCTTTGTCCATTAAGTTCTTGTGGCCAAGATTGGCATCAAGCCTTAATCATTAAGGAATTGGTGTCTCTTTGTCCTTTAAGTTCTTTTGGCCATTGATTGAAATCAAGTCTTAATCCGTAATGAATTGGTTTCTCTTTGTCCTTTAAGTTCTTTTGGCCAAAGATTGGAATCAAGTCTTAATCATTAAGGAATTGGTGTCTCTTTGTCCTTTAAGTTCTTTTGGCCATTGATTGAAATCAAGTCTTAATCCGTAATGAATTGGTTTCTCTTTGTCCTTTAACTTCTTTTGGCCATTGATTGAAATCAAGTCTTAATCCATAATGAATTGGTTTCTCTTTGTCCTTTAAGTTCGTTTGGCAAAGATTGGAATCAAGCCTTAATCATTAAGGAATTGGTGTCTCTTTGTCCTTTACGTTCTTTTGGCCATTGATTGAAATCAAGTCTTAATCCATAATGAATTGGTTTCTCTTTGTCCTTTAAGTTCTTTTGGCCATTGATTGGAATCAAGTCCTAATCATTAAGGAATTGGTGTCTCTTTGTCCTTTAAGTTCTTTTGGCCATTGATTGAAATGAAGTCTTAATCCATAATGAATTGGTTTCTCTTTGTCCTTTAAGTTCTTCTGGCCATTAATTGAAATGAAGCCTTAATCATTAAGGAATTGGTGTCTCTTTGTCATTTAAGTTCTTTTGGCCATTGATTGAAATCAAGTCTTAATCCATAATGAATTGGTTTCTCTTTCTCCTTTAAGTTCTTTTGGCCATTGATTGAACTCAAGTCTTAATCATTAATGAATTGGTTTCTCTTTGTCCTTTAAGTTCTTTTGGCCATTGATTGAAATCAAGTCTTAATCATTAATGAATTGGTTTCTCTTTGTCCTTTAAGTTCTTTTGGCCATTGATTGAAATCAAGTCTTAATCATTAATGAATTGGTTTCTCTTTGTCCTTTAAGTTCTTTTGGCCATTGATTGAAATCAAGTCTTAATCATTAATGAATTGGTTTCTCTTTGTCCTTTAAGTTCTTTTGGCCAAGATTGGAACCAAGTCTTAATCATTAAGGAATTGGTGTCTCTTTGTCCTTTAAGTTCTTTTGGCCATTGATTGAAATCAAGTCTTAATCCGTAATGAATTGGTTTCTCTTTGTCCTTTAAGTTCTTTTGGCCATTGATTGAAATCAAGTCTTAATCCATAATGAATTGGTTTCTCTTTGTCCTTTAAGTTCTTTTGGCCAAAGATTGGAATCAAGTCCTAATCATTAAGGAATTGGTGTCTCTTTGTCCTTTAAGTTCTTTTGGCCATTGATTGAAATCAAGTCTTAATCCGTAATGAATTGGTTTCTCTTTGTCCTTTAAGTTCTTTTGGCCATTGATTGGAAACAAGTCTTAATCATTAATGAATTGGTTTCTCTTTGTCCTTTAAGTTCTTTTGGCCAAAGATTGGAATCAAGACTTAATCATTAAGGAATTGGTGTCTCTTTGTCCTTTAAGTTCTTTTGGCCATTGATTGAAATCAAGTCTTAATCCGTAATGAATTGGTTTCTCTTTGTCCTTTAAGTTCTTTTGGCCATTGATTGGAATCAAGTCATAATCATTAAGGAATTGGTGTCTCTTTATCCTTTAAGTTCTTTTGGCCATTGATTGAAATCAAGTCTTAATCATTAATGAATTGGTTTCTCTTTGTCCTTTAAGTTCTTTTGGCCATTGATTGAAATCAAGTCTTAATCCATAATGAATTGGTTTCTCTTTGTCCTTTAAGTTCTTTTGGCCAAAGATTGGAATCAAGTCCTTATCATTAAGGAATTGGTGTCTGTTTGTCCTTTAAGTTCTTTTGGCCATTGATTGAAATCAAGTCTTAATCCGTAATGAATTGGTTTCTCTTTGTCCTTTAAGTTCTTTTGGCCATTGATTGAAATCACGTCTTAATCCATAATGAATTGGTTTCTCTTTGTCCTTTAAGTTCTTCAGGCCAAAGATTGGAATCAAGTCTTAATCATTAAGGAATTGGTGTCTCTTTGACCTTTAAGTTCTTTTGGCCATTGATTGAAATCAAGTCTTAATCCATAATGAATTGGTTTCTCTTTGTCCTTTAAGTTCTTTTGGCCAAAGATTGGAATCAAGTCCTAATCATTAAGGAATTGGTGTCTCTTTGTCCTTTAAGTTCTTTTGGCCATTGATTGAAATCAAGTCTTAATCTATAATGAATTGGTTTCTGTTTGTCGTTTAAGTTCTTTTGGCCATTGATTGAAAACAAGTCATAATCCATAATGAATTGGTTTCTCTTTGTCCTTTAAGTTCTTCTGACCGAAGATTGGAATCAACCCTTAATCATTAAGGAATTCGTGTCTCTTTGTCCTTTAAGTTCTTTTGGCCATTGATTGAAATCAAGTCTTAATCCGTAATGAATTGGTTTCTCTTTGTCCTTTAAGTTCTATTGGCCAAAGATTGGAATCAAGTCCTAATCATTAAGGAATTGGTGTCTCTTTGTCCTTTAAGTTCTTTTGGCCATTGATTGAAATCAAGTCTTAATCCGTAATGAATTGGTTTCCCTTTGTCCTTTAAGTTCTTTTGGCCATTGATTGGAAATCAAGTCTTAATCCATTAATGAATTGGTTTCTCTTTGTCCTTTAAGTTCTTTTGGCCATTGATTGGAATCAAGTCTTAATTCATAATGAATTGGTGTCTCTTTGTCCTTTAAGTTCTTTTGGCCATTGATTGAAATTAAGTCTTATTCTGTAATGAATTGGTTTCCCTTTGTCCTTTAAGTTCTTTTGGCCATTGATTGAAATCAAGTCTTAATCCATAATGAATTGGTTTCTCTTTGTCCTTTAAGTTCTTTTGGCCAAAGATTGGAATCAAGTCCTAATCATTAAGGAATTGGTGTCTCTTTGTCCTTTAAGTTCTTTTGGCCATTGATTGAAATCAAGTCTTAATCCATAATGAATTGGTTTCACTTTGTCCATTAAGTTCTTCTGGCCAAAGATTGGAATCAAGCCTTAATCATTAAGGAATTGGTGTCTCTTTGTCCTTTAAGTTCTTTTGGCCATTGATTGAAATCAAGTCTTAATCCGTAATGAATTGGTTTCACTTTGTCCTTTAAGTTCTTTTGGCCATTGATTGAAATCAAGTCTTAATCCATAATGAATTGGTTTCTCTTTGTCCTTTAAGTTCTTCTGGCCAAAGATTGGAATCAAGTCTTAATCATTAAGGAATTGGTGTCTCTTTGTCCTTTAAGTTCTTTTGGCCATTGATTGAAATCAAGTCTTAATCCGTAATGAATTGGTTTCTCTTTGTCCTTTAAGTTCTTTTGGCCATTGATTGAAATCAAGTCTTAATCCATAATGAATTGGTTTAACTTTGTCCTTTAAGTTCTTTTGGCCAAAGATTGGAATAAAGTCTTAATCATTAAGGAATTGGTGTCTCTTTGTCCTTTAAGTTCTTTTGGCCATTGATTGAAATCAAGTCTTAATCCGTAATGAATTGGTTTCTCTTTGTCCTTTAAGTTCTTTTGGCCAAAGATTGGAATCAAGTCCTAATCATTAAGGAATTGGTGTCTCTTTGTCCTTTAAGTTCTTTTGGCCATTGATTGAAATCAAGTCTTAATCCGTAATGAACTGGTTTCTCTTTGTCCTTTAAGTTCTTTTGGCCATTGATTGAAATCAAGTCTTAATCCATAATGAATTGGTTTCTCTTTGTCCTTTAAGTTCTTCTGGCCAAAGATTGGAATCAAGCCTTAATCATTAAGGAATTGGTGTCTCTTTGTCCTTTAAGTTCTTTTGGCCATTGATTGAAATCAAGTCTTAATCCGTAATGAATTGGTTTCTCTTTGTCCTTTAAGTTCTTTTGGCCAAAATTGGAATCAAGTCCTAATCATTAAGGAATTGGTGTCTCTTTGTCCTTTAAGTTCTTTTGGCCATTGATTGAAATCAAGTCTTAATCCGTAATGAATTGGTTTCTCTTTGTCCTTTAAGTTCTTTTGGCCATTGATTGAAATCAAGTCTTAATCCATAATGAATTGGTTTCTCTTTGTCCTTTAAGTTCTTTTGGCCATTGATTGGAATCAAGTCGTAATCATTAAGGAATTGGTGTCTCTTTGTCCTTTAAGTTCTTTTGGCCATTGATTGAAATCAAGTCTTAATCCATAATGAATTGGTTTCTCTTTGTCCTTTAAGTTCTTTTGGCCAAAGATTGGAATCAAGTCCTAATCATTAAGGAATTGGTGTCTCTTTGTCCTTTAAGTTCTTTTGGCCATTGGTTGAAATCAAGTCTTAACCCGTAATGAATTGGTTTCTCTTTGTCTTTTAAGTTCTTTTGGCCATTGATTGAAATCAAGTCTTAATCGTTAAGGAATTGGTGTCTCTTTGTCCTTTAAGTTCTTTTCGCCATTGATTGAAATCAAGTCTTAATCCGTAATGAATTGCTTTCTCTTTGTCCGTTAAGTTCTTTTGGCCATTGATTGAAATCAAGTCTTAATCCATAATGATTTGGTTTCACTTTGTCCTTTAAGTTCTTCTGGCCAAAGATTGGAATCAAGTCCTAATCATTAAGGAATTGGTGTCTCTTTGTCCTTTAAGTTCTTTTGGCCATTGATTGAATTCAAGTCTTAATCCATAATGAATTGGTTTCTCTTTGTCCTTTCACTTCTTTTGGCCATTGATTGTAATCAAGTCTTAATCCATAATGAATTCATTTCTCCTTGTCCTCTAAGTTCTTTTGGACAAAGATTGGAATCAAGTCTTAGTCATTAAGGAGTTGGCTTCTCTTTGTCCTTTAAGTTCCTTTGGCCATTGATTGAAATCAAGTTTTAATCCATAATGAATTGGTTTCTCTTTGTCCTTTAAGTTCTTTTGGCCAAAGATTGGAAACAAGTCCTAATCATTAAGGAATTGGTGTCTCTTTGTCCTTTAAGTTCTTTTGGCCATTGATTGAAATCAAGTCTTAATCCGTAATGAATTGGTTTCTCTTTGTCCTTTAAGTTCTTTTGGCCATTGATTGAAATCAAGTCTTAATCCATAATGAATTGGTTTCTCTTTGTCCTTTAAGTTCTTCTGGCCAAAGATTGGAATCAAGTCTTAATCATTAAGGAATTGGTGTCTCTTTGTCCTTTAAGTTCTTTTGGCCATTGATTGAAATCAAGTCTTAATCCGTAATGAATTGGTTTCTCTTTGTCCTTTAAGTTCTTTTGGCCATTGATTGAAATCAAGTCTTAATCCATAATGAATTGGTTTCTCTTTGTCCTTTAAGTTCTTCTGGCCAAAGATTGGAATCAAGTCTTAATCATTAAGGAATTGGTGTCTCTTTGTCCTTTAAGTTCTTTTGGCCATTGATTGAAATCAAGTCTTAATCCGTAATGAATTGGTTTCTCTTTGTCCTTTAAGTTCTTTTGGCCATTGATTGAAATCAAGTCTTAATCCATAATGAATTGGTTTCTCTTTGTCCTTTAAGTTCTTTTGGCCAAGATTGGAATCAAGTCCTAATCATTAAGGAATTGGTGTCTCTTTGTCCTTTAAGTTCTTTTGGCCATTGATTGAAATCAAGTCTTAATCCGTAATGAATTGGTTTCTCTTTGTCCTTTAAGTTCTTTTGGCCTTTGATTGGAATCAAGTCTTAATCATTAATGAATTGGTTGTCTCTTTGTCCTTTACGTTCTTTTGGCCATTGATTGAAATCAAGTCTTAATCCTTAATGAATTGGTGTCTCTTTGTCCTTTAAGTTCTTTTGGCCATTGATTGAAATCAAGTCTTAATCCATAATGAATTGGTTTCTCTTTGTCCTTTAAGTTCTTTTGGCCAAAGATTGGAATCAAGTCCTAATCATTAAGGAATTGGTGTCTCTTTGTCCTTTAAGTTCTTTTGGCCATTGATTGAAATCAAGTCTTAATCCGTAATGAATTGGTTTCTCTTTGTCCTTTAAGTTCTTTTGGCCATTGAT
Source organism: Pterocarpus macrocarpus (assembly GCA_031439585.1). Taxonomy (NCBI): domain Eukaryota; kingdom Viridiplantae; phylum Streptophyta; class Magnoliopsida; order Fabales; family Fabaceae; genus Pterocarpus; species Pterocarpus macrocarpus. The sequence continues at coordinate 680,395 of JAVHNN010000582.1, forward strand.
TGAAATCAAGTCTTAATCCATAATGAATTGGTTTCTCTTTGTCCTTTAAGTTCTTTTGGCCATTGATTGGAATCAAGCCTTAATCATTAAGGAATTGGTGTCTCTTTGTCCTTTAAGTTCTTTTGGCCATTGATTGAAATCAAGTCTTAATCCATAATGAATTGGTTTCTCTTTGTCCTTTAAGTTCTTTTGGCCAAAGATTGGAATCAAGTCCTAATCATTAAGGAATTGGTGTCTGTTTGTCCTTTAAGTTCTTTTGGCCATTGATTGAAATCAAGTCTTAATCCGTAATGAATTGGTGTCTCTTTGTCCTTTAACTTCTTTTGGCCATTGATTGAAATCACGTCTTAATCCATAATGAATTGGTTTCTCTTTGTCCTTTAAGTTCTTCTGGCCAAAGATTGGAATCAAGTCTTAATCATTAAGGAATTGGTGTCTCTTTGACCTTTAAGTTCTTTTGGCCATTGATTGAAATCAAGTCTTAATCCGTAATGAATTGGTTTCTCTTTGTCCTTTAAGTTCTTTTGGCCATTGATTGGAAACAAGTCTTAATCATTAATGAATTGGTTTCTCTTTGTCCTTTAAGTTCTTTTTGCCATTGATTGGAATCAAGTCTTAATCATTAAGGAATTGGTGTCTCTTTGTCCTTTAAGTTCTTTTGGCCATTGATTGAAATCAAGTCTTAATCCATAATGAATTGGTTTCTCTTTGTCCTTTAAGTTCTTTTGGCCAAAGATTGGAATCAAGTCCTAATCATTAAGGAATTGGTGTCTCTTTGTCCTTTAAGTTCTTTTGGCCATTGATTGAAATCAAGTCTTAATCCGTAATGAATTGGTTTCTCTTTGTCCTTTAAGTTCTTTTGGCCATTGATTGAAATCAAGTCTTAATCCATAATGAATTGGTTTCTCTTTGTCCTTTAAGTTCTTTTGGCCAAAGATTGGAATCAAGTCTTAATCATTAAGGAATTGGTGTCTCTTTGTCCTTTAAGTTCTTTTGGCCATTGATTGAAATCAAGTCTTAATCCGTAATGAATTGGTTTCTCTTTGTCCTTTAAGTTCTTTTGGCCATTGATTGAAATCAAGTCTTAATCCATAATGAATTGGTTTCTCTTTGTACTTGAAGTTCGTTTGGCAAAGATTGGAGCCAAGTCTTAATCATTAAGGAATTGGTCTCTCTTCGTCATTTATGTTCTTTTGGCCATTGATTGAAATCAAGTCTTAATTCATAACGAATTGGTTTCTCTTTGTCCTTTAAGTTCTTTTGGCCAAAGATTGGAATCAAGTCCTAATCATTAAGGAATTGGTGTCTCTTTGTCCTTTAAGTTCTTTTGGCCATTGATTGAAATCAAGTCTTAATCATTAATGAATTGGTTTCTCTTTGTCCTTTAAGTTCTTTTGGCCATTGATTGAAATCAAGTCTTAATCCATAATGAATTGGTTTCTCTTTGTCCTTTAACTTCTTTTGGCCATTGATTGAAATCAAGTCTTAATCATTAATGAATTGGTTTCTGTTTGTCCTTTAAGTTCTTTTGGCCAAGACTGGAATCAAGCCTTAATCATTAAGGAATTGGTGTCTCTTTGTCCTTTAAGTTCTTTTGGCCATTGATTGAAATCAAGTCTTAATCCGTAATGAATTGGTTTCTCTTTGTCCTTTAAGTTCTTTTGGCCATTGATTGGAATCAAGCCTTAATCATTAAGGAATTGGTGTCTCTTTGTCCTTTAAGTTCTTTTGGCCATTGATTGAAATCAAGTCCTAATCATTAAGGAATTGGTGTCTCTTTGTCCTTTAATTCTTTTGGCCATTAATTGAAATCAAGTCTTAATCCATAATGAATTGGTTTCTCTTTGTCCTTTAAGTTCTTTTGGCCAAAGATTGGAATCAAGCCTTAATCATTAAGGAATTGGTGTCTCTTTGTCCTTTAAGTTCTTTTGGCCATTGATTGAAATCAAGTCTTAATCCGTAATGAATTGGTTTCTCTTTGTCTTTTAAGTTGTTTTGGCCATTGATTGAAATCAAGTCTTAATCATTAAGGAATTGGTGTCTCTTTGTCATTTAAGTTCTTTTGGCCATTGATTGAACTCAAGTCTTAATCATTAATGAATTGGCGTCTCTTTGTCCTTTAAGTTCTTTTGGCCATTGATTGAAATCAAGTCTTAATCCATAATGAATTGGTTTCTCTTTGTCCTTTAAGTTCTTTTGGCCAAAGATTGGAATCAAGTCCTAATCATTAAGGAATTGGTGTCTCTTTGTCCTTTAAGTTCTTTTGGCCATTGATTGAAATCAAGTCTTAATCCGTAATGAATTGGTTTCCCTTTGTCCTTTAAGTTCTTTTGGCCATTGATTGAAATCAAGTCTTAATCATCAAAGAATTGGTTTCCATTTCTTCTTTAAGTTCTTCTGGCCAAAGATTGGAATCAAGTCCTAATCATTAAGGAATTGGTGTCTCTTTGTCCTTTAAGTTCTTTTGGCCATTGATTGAAATCAAGTCTTAATCCATAATGAATTGGTTTCACTTTGTCCATTAAGTTCTTCTGGCCAAAGATTTGAATCAAGCCTAATCATTAAGGAATTGGTGTCTCTTCATCCTTTAAGTTCTTTTGGCCATTGATTGAAATCAAGTCTTAATCCGTAATGAATTGGTTTCTCTTTGTCCTTTAAGTTCTTTTGGCCAAAGATTGGAATCAAGTCCTAATCATTAAGGAATTGGTGTCTCTTTGTCCTTTAAGTTCTTTTGGCCATTGATTGAAATCAAGTCTTAATCCGTAATGAATTGGTTTCTCTTTGCCCTTTAAGTTCTTTTGGCCATTGATTGAAATCACGTCTTAAACCATAATGAATTGGTTTCTCTTTGTCCATTAAGTTCTTCTGGCCAAAGATTGGAATCAAGCCTTAATCATTAAGGAATTGGTGTCTCTTTGTCCTTTAAGTTCTTTTGGCCATTGATTGAAATCAAGTCTTAATCCGTAATGAATTGGTTTCTCTTTGTCCTTTAAGTTCTTTTGGCCAAAGATTGGAATCAAGTCCTAATCATTAAGGAATTGGTGTCTCTTTGTCCTTTAAGTTCTTTTGGCCATTGATTGAAATCAAGTCTTAATCCTTAAGGAATTGGTTTCTCTTTGTCCTTTAAGTTCTTCTGGCCATTGATTGAAATCAAGTCTTAATCCATAATGAATTGGTTTCTCTTTGTCCTTTAAGTTCTTTTGGCCATTGATTGAAATCAAGTCTTAATCCATAATGAATTGGTTTCTCTTTGTCCTTTAAGTTCTTTTGGCCAAAGATTGGAATCAAGTCTTAATCATTAAGGAATTGGTGTCTCTTTGTCCTTTAAGTTCTTTTGGCCATTGATTGAAATCAAGTCTTAATCCATAATGAATTGGTTTCTCTTTGTCCACTAAGTTCTTTCGGCCAAAGATTGGAATCAAGTCCTAAACATTAAGGAATTGGTGTCTCTTTGTCCTTTAAGTTCTTTTGGCCATTGATTGAAATCAAGTCTTAATCCGTAATGAATTGGTTTCTCTTTGTCCTTTAATTTCTTTTGGCCAAGATTGGAATCAAGTCCTAATCATTAAGGAATTGGTGTCTCTTTGTCCTTTAAGTTCTTTTGGCCATTGATTGAAATCAAGTCTTAATCCATAATGAATTGGTTTCTCTTTGTCCTTTAAGTTGTTTTGGCCATTGATTGAAATCAAGTCTTAATCCATAATGAATTGGTTTCTCTTTGTCCTTTAAGTTCTTTTGGCCATTGATTGGAATAAAGTCCTAATCATTAAGGAATTGGTGTCTCTTTGTCCTTTAAGTTCTTTTGGCCATTGATTGAAATCAAGTCTTAATCCATAATGAATTGGTTTCTCTTTGTCCTTTAAGTTCTTTTGGCCAAGATTGGAATCAAGTCCTAATCATTAAGGAATTGGTGTCTCTTTGTCCTTTAAGTTCTTTTGGCCATTGATTGAAATCAAGTCTTAATCCGTAATGAATTGGTTTCTCTTTGTCCTTTAACTTCTTTTGGCCATTGATTGGAATCAAGTCCTAATCATTAAGGAATTGGTGTCTCTTTGTCCTTTAAGTTCTTTTGGCCATTGATTGAAATCAAGTCTTAATCATTAAGGAATTGGTTTCTCTTTGTCCTTTAAGTTCTTTTGGCCATTGATTGAAATCAAGTCTTAATCCATAATGAATTGGTTTCTCTTTGTCCTTTAAGTTCTTTTGGCCAAAGATTGGAATCAAGTCCTAATCATTAAGGAATTGGTGTCTCTTTGTCCTTTAAGTTCTTTTGGCCATTGATTGAAATCAAGTCTTAATCCGTAATGAATTGGTTTCTCTTTGTCCTTTAAGTTCTTTTGGCCATTGATTGGAAACAAGTCTTAATCATTAATGAATTGGTGTCTCTTTGTCCTTTAAGTTCTTTTGGCCAATGATTGAAATCAAGTATTAATCCGTAATGAATTGGTTTCTCTTTCTCCTTTAAGATCTTTTGGCCATTGATTGAAATCAAGTCTTAATCCGTAATGAATTCGTTTCTCTTTGTCCTTTAAGTTCTTTTGGCCTAAGATTGGAATCAAGTCCTAATCATTAAGGAATTGGTGTCTCTTTGTCCTTTAAGTTCTTTTGGCCATTGATTGAAATCAAGTCTTAATCCGTAATGAATTGGTTTCTCTTTGTCCTTTAAGTTCTTTTGGCCATTGATTGAAATCAAGTCTTAATCCATTAATGAATTGGTTTCTCTTTGTCCTTTAAGTTCTTTTGGCCATTGATTGAAATCAAGTCTTAATCATTAATGAATTGGTGTCTCTTTGTCCTTTAAGTTCTTTTGGCCATTGATTGAAATCAAGTCTTAATCATTAATGAATTGGTTTCTCTTTGTCCTTTAAGTTCTTTTGGCCATTGATTGAAATCAAGTCTTAATGTATAATGAATTACTTTCTCTTTGTCCTATAAATTCCTCTAGCCAGAGATTGGAATCAAGTCCTAATCATTAAGGAATTGGAGTCTCTCTGTCCTTTAAGCTCTTTTGGTCATTGATTGAAATCAAGTCTTAATCATTAATGAATTGGTTTCTCTTTGTCCTTTAAGTTCATTTGGCCATTGATTGAAATCAAGTCTTAATCCGTAATGAATTGTCTTCTCTTTGTCCTCTATGTTCTTTTGGCCAAAGATTGGAATCAAGTCTTAACAATTAAGGAATTGATTTCTCTTTGTCCTTTAAGTTCTTTTGGCCATTCATTAGAATCAAGTCTTAATCCATAATGAATTGTTTGTATTTGTCCTTTATGTTCTTTCGGCTAAAGATTGGAGCCAAGTCTTAATCATTAAGGAATTCATTTCTCTTTGTCCTTTAAGTTCTTTTGGCCATTGATTGAAATCAAGTCTTAATCCGTAATGAATTGGTTTCTGTTTGTCCTTTATGTTCTTTTGGCCAAAGATTGGAATCAAGTCTTAATTATTAAGGAATTGGTGTCTCTTTGTCCTTTAAGTTCTTTTGGCCATTGATTGAAAGCAAGTCTTAATCATTAAAAAATTGGTTTCTCTTTGTCCTTTAAGTTCTTTTGGCCATTGATTGAAATCAAGTCTTAATCCATAATGAATTGGTTTCTCTTTGTCCTTTAAGTTCTTTTGGCCAAAGATTGGAATCAAGCCTTAATCATTAAGGAATTGGTGTCTCTTTGTCCTTTAAGTTCTTTTGGCCATTGATTGAAATCAAGTCTTAATCCATAATGAATTGGTTTCTCTTTGTCCTTTAAGTTCTTTTGGCCAAAGATTGGAATCAAGTCCTAATCATTAAGGAATTGGTGTCTCTTTGTCCTTTAAGTTCTTTTGGCCATTGATTGAAATCAAGTCTTAATCCGTAATGAATTGGTTTCTCTTTGTCCTTTAAGTTCTTTTGGCCATTGATTGAAATCACGTCTTAATCCATAATGAATTGGTTTCTCTTTGTCCATTAAGTTCTATTGGCCAAAGATTGGAATCAAGTCTTAATCATTAAGGAATTGGTGTCTCTTTGTCCTTTAAGTTCTTTTGGCCATTGATTGAAATCAAGTCTTAATCCGTAATGAATTAGTTTCTCTTTGTCCTTTACGTTCTTTTGGCCATTGATTGAAATCAAGTCTTAATCCATTATGAATCGGTTTCTCTTTGTCCTTTAAGTTCTTCAGGCCAAAGATTGGAATCAAGCCTTAATCATTAAGGAATTGGTGTCTCATTGTCCTTTAAGTTCTTTTGGCCATTGATTGAAATCAAGTCTTAATCCATAATGAATTGGTTTCTCTTTGTCCTTTAAGTTCTTTTGGCCAAAGATTGGAATCAAGTCCTAATCATTAAGGAATTGGTGTCTCTTTGTCCTTTAAGTTCTTTTGGCCATTGATTGAAATCAAGTCTTAATCCGTAATGAATTGGTTTCTCTTTGTCCTTTAAGTTCTTTTGGCCATTGATTGAAATCAAGTCTTAATCCATAATGAATTGGTTTCTCTTTGTCCTTTAAGTTCTTCTGGCCAAAGATTGGAATCAAGCCTTAATCATTAAGGAATTGGTGTCTCTTTGTCCTTTAAGTTCTTTTGGCCATTGATTGAAATCAAGTCTTAATCCATAATGAATTGGTTTCTCTTTGTCCTTTAAGTTCTTTTGGCCAAAGGTTGGAATCAAGTCCTAATCATTAAGGAATTGGTGTCTCTTTGTCCTTTAAGTTCTTTTGGCCATTGATTGAAATCAAGTCTTAATCCGTAATGAATTGGTTTCTCTTTGTCCTTTAAGTTCTTTTGGCCATTGATTGAAATCAAGTCTTAATCCATAATGAATTGGTTTCTCTTTGTCCATTAAGTTCTTTTGGCCAAAGATTGGAATCAAGCCTTAATCATTAAGGAATTGGTGTCTCTTTGTCCTTTAAGTTCTTTTGGCCATTGATTGAAATCAAGTCTTAATCCGTAATGAATTGGTTTCTCTTTGTCCTTTAAGTTCTTTTGGCCAAGATTGGAATCAAGTCCTAATCATTAAGGAATTGGTGTCTCTTTGTCCTTTAAGTTCTTTTGGCCATTGATTGAAATCAAGTCTTAATCCGTAATGAATTGGTTTCTCTTTGTCCTTTAAGTTCTTTTGGCCAAAGATTGGAATCAAGTCTTAATCATTAAGGAATTGGTGTCTCTTTGTCCTTTAAGTTCTTTTGGCCATTGATTGAAATCAAGTCTTAATCCATAATGAATTGGTTTCTCTTTGTCCTTTAAGTTCTTCTGGCCAAAGATTGGAATCAAGTCTTAATCATTAAGGAATTGGTGTCTCTTTGTCCTTTAAGTTCTTTTGGCCATTGATTGAAATCAAGTCTTAATCCGTAATGAATTGGTTTCTCTTTGTCCTTTAAGTTCTTTTGGCCAAAGATTGGAATCAAGTCCTAATCATTAAGGAATTGGTGTCTCTTTGTCCTTTAAGTTCTTTTGGCCATTGATTGAAATCAAGTCTTAATCCGTAATGAATTGGTTTCTCTTTGTCCTTTAAGTTCTTTTGGCCATTGATTGAAATCAAGTCTTAATCCATAATGAATTGGTTTCTCTTTGTCCTTTAAGTTCTTTTGGCCATTGATTGAAATCAAGTCTTAATCCATAATGAATTGGTTTCTCTTTGTCCATTAAGTTCTTCTGGCCAAAGATTGGAATCAAGTCCTAATCATTAAGGAATTGGTGTCTCTTTGTCCTTTAAGTTCTTTTGGCCATTGATTGAAATCAAGTCTTAATCCGTAATGAATTGGTTTCTCTTTGTCCTTTAAGTTCTTTTGGGCAAAGATTGGAATCAAGTCCTAATCATTAAGGAATTGGTGTCTCTTTGTCATTTAAGTTCTTTTGGTCATTGATTGGAAGCAAGTCTTAATCCATAAGGAATTGGTTTCTCTTTATTCTTTAAGTTCTTTTGGCCATTGATTGGAATCAAGTCCTAATCATTAAGGAATTGGTGTCTCTTTGTCCTTTAAGTTCTTGTGGCCAAAGATTGGAATCAAGCCTTAATCATTAAGGAATTGGTGGCTCTTTGTTCTTTAAGTTCTTTTGGCCATTGATTGAAATCAAGTCTTAATCCATAATGAATTGGTTTCTCTTTGTCCTTTATGTTCTTTTGGCCAAAGATTGGAATCAAGTCTTAATCATTAAGGAATTGGTGTCTCTTTGTCCTTTAAGTTCTTTTGGCCATTGATTGAAATCAAGTCTTAATCCATAATGAATTGGTTTCTCTTTGTCCTTTAAGTTCTTCTGGCCAAAGATTGGAATCAAGTCCTAATCATTAAGGAATTGGTGTCTCTTTGTCCTTTAAGTTCTTTTGGCCATTGATTGAAATCAAGTCTTAATCCGTAATGAATTGGTTTCTCTTTGTCCTTTAAGTTCTTTTGGCCAAAGATTGGAATCAAGCCTTAATCATTAAGGAATTGGTGTCTCTTTGTCCTTTAAGTTCTTTTGGCCATTGATTGAAATCAAGTCTTAATCCGTAATGAATTGGTTTCTCTTTGTCTTTTAAGTTCTTTTGGCCAAAGATTGGAATCAAGTCCTAATCATAAAGGAATTGGTGTCTCTTTGTCCTTTAAGTTCTTTTGGCCATTGATTGAAATCAAGTCTTAATCCGTAATGAATTGGTTTCTCTTTGTCCTTTAAGTTCTTTTGGCCATTGATTGAAATCAAGTCTTAATCCATAATGAATTGGTTTCTCTTTGTCCATTAAGTTCTTTTGGCCAAAGATTGGAATCAAGTCCTAATCATTAAGGAATTGGTGTCTCTTTGTCCTTTAAGTTCTTTTGGCCATTGATTGAAATCAAGTCTTAATCCGTAATGAATTGGTTTCTCTTTGTCCTTTAAGTTCTTTTGGCCAAAGATTGGAATCAAGTCCTAATCATTAAGGAATTGGTGTCTCTTTGTCCTTTAAGTTCTTTTGGCCAAAGATTGGAATCAAGTCCTAATCATTAAGGAATTGGTGTCTCTTTGTCCTTTAAGTTCTTTTGGCCATTGATTGAAATCAAGTCTTAATCCATAATGAATTGGTTTCTCTTTGTCCTTTAACTTCTTTTGGCCATTGATTGAAATCAAGTCTTAATCCATAATGAATTGGTTTCTCTTTGTCCTTTAAGTTCTTCTGGCCAAAGATTGGAATCAAGCCTTAATCATTAAGGAATTGGTGTCTCTTTGTCCTTTAAGTTCTTTTGGCCATTGATTGAAATCAAGTCTTATTCCATCATGATATGATTCAGGGGGAAAAGTTTAGTGTGGTGATTTATTTTTGTTTGTTTTTAATCGAGGAAATGGATATAGGCATACACTCAAGAGAAGATGGGAAGGTGAGTGATAAGTCTTGTTTTGATCGCCACAAGTTGCCTTGATAAGATCAGATTTAGTCCTTTGCCCAAGAACAAAAGGGAAGTTCTCACAAGTGGGAGAAAACTCAAAAAGAAGTCTATTCATAATCTGTCTTGTGTTTGTACATTGAGTTCCTATTTGTAATCTGAAAGTTACTACACATTGAGTTGCAGCCACTAACATTCCACTAAATAGTAACTCCCAATAACATTGAAAACACAAGTAAGCTGACCCATTATCTATCATAATTGCCTAGGAACTCTTAAAAACTTGAAACTGACTTGGAAAAGCAATTGAAAAGCTTACGAGAGTGGAGACATTAAAGGTGCACGAAAACTACAAGAAAATAAGACAAATTACACCTAATTAAAACTAATTATTCCAGCCCAATCTGATTGCAACTTGATCACTTGAATTGGGCTTCATCTTGGGTCTTCAAGTGACTTCTACATGTTGGACTTGGCTATTCTTCAAGCTGAATAAGATTGGTCCATTTTGGAAGCTCATGCTCAATTGGATTGCTCTTGGTCTTTGCTTCCTTGACTAGGCCTTGCAAAGCTTCTTTTAGCCTTTTTGCTCTAGCTCTGGTCATTGGGCCATCCATGCCTTGTAATTGATCTTGAACGTTATTGGCCTTGATTGAATTCTCATCACATCATCAATTGGTTTCTCTTTGTCCACTAAGTTCTTTTGGCCAAAGTTTGGAATCAAGTCCTAATCATTAAGGAATTGGTGTCTCTTTGTCCTTTAAGTTCTTTTGGCCATTGATTGAAATCAAGTCTTAATCCGTAATTGATACGTGCTCCGGAGGACAAATTGGACATTCTAGCATAAGGGGCCAAGATGGAGATTTTACCATGCCAGTAGGACCAATCACACGAGCAAGAGCAAAGAGGTTAAGAGAAGACTTTGGGAACTTGGCTAAAGCAATTGTGGAAGAGATGTATCAAGAATGGGCCAAGGAGCCCAAGATGCCAACTCATACTAATAGACAACCCAAGATCTTGTTATTTGCTGCGAATTGGGCTTAGAAGCTTATTTTGGCCATATTGGGCCATTATCCTATTTTGGCCTGTTTAGTTAGTTTAAGTATTTAGGACATCTAAACTTTTAGTTATTTTATTTGGCCCATGTTTTATGTTTTATGTTTTATCCAACCCAATTCATATTATTTAGTATCAGAACACTTCTTATTGGGCTTGGACTTAGTTTAAGTGTCTAACCTAGTGTAAGAGGTTATAAATACCTCAAGGAACACATTGTTTAGGAGTTTTGATTAATTGAAATTCTATTTTGTTTTCTTTCAAGAAAACAGTTCCTTTGTGTGCAAGTGAGGTGAGTGATATGCTTTGCTTGTTGCATCAAGAAATTGAGAGAATTCATCCTAAGGTAAGTTCCTTGTGATATTCAATCAATTTTACATTATCTATCTTTTTTTGTATCTACGTTTCCAGGGCGGAGGGTTTCTTGGGGGTTTAGTAGGGAGGGTCTTTATTCTATATCTTGTTTTCTATCAAAGTGTGTGCTTGGGGTTTCTGGATCTTTATATCCACGGGGTTCCTTTCATCATTTGGTATCAGAGCCTGGTTTAGATAAATTCCTATTTATCTATCTTTGTCTTTACGTTTGTCTTTATGTCTTCTTTTCTAGCATCAGTTTGCGTTCTTGTTTTTCGTGTTTTTGCATTCTTTCCTTTTGTGCTGCAGTCATATCTTTGTTCCATCTTTGTGTTTCCCTTGTTTTGTTTTCAATCTTTGTTACTAGTTGAAATTAAAAAAAAAAAAAAAAAAAGGTGCAAAAAAAAGCGAAAAAGGAGGAGCGAAAAAGAAAAAAAGAAGGAAAAAAAAAGGAGGAAATTAGAAAAGATTGAAAGGATTATATTCAGATTTAGTTGATTCACATCAAATTGCATTATCTTTTGTTTCAAATTCAAAGGATTGTGTCTAGATTCAGTTTTGATTCAAATCAGATTACATATCTTGTCTTCCCATGGAATTTAAATTTTGAATTTTAAATCGATTTATATTCGATTTAATTGATTTACACCAGATTTTGTGTTATCTTGAGTTCCTTGGAGTCTAAGTAATCCTTAGTTGTGTGTCTTTTGTGTCTTTTTTTTTTCCTTGCAAATTAAGTAACCCGTTCGAGTCTTAAACTTGAGTTTCTCTTGGTAATCCTTGGCATCAATTCTGATCTTAATATTACTTGTGGATTTGCCTTGCTTGATTTCATTTAATTTACGAAGTGCAACATTCTAAAGTGATCAAAGTGGTAAAAGGCAAGAGTGGTGAGCACAAAAAGAGGGTAAAGCCAAGAATTGAGTGAAAACACGAGCGTACCCAATTTTGAGTGCAAACACGTGAGAGAGTGCTTGTGAGGTGCCGTTTCTTTTATTTATATTTTGCGGAGTTGTTCAATGGCTAACAACTCAAGGAAGGAAGAGAAAATTATGAAGAGGAACCTGGTGTGATACTTGACATGAAGGTCATGTACCAAGCTTTCACTGGTCAATTTCAGAAGTTGAATGATAGACTTGATGAGATGGATAAATGGAGAAAGGAGATGACACAAAGCATGTCGAGAGGTAGTAGGCGGGTTGATTTGAGGAATCGACGTCACCATGATTCCAACCATGAGCTATACGGGAGGAGTCGATGAATTTGATTGACTAGAAATAGGAGAACTAGAAATAGAGCTTGGGATAGCAACATTAATGCTATCAAGATGCGAGATACCACCATTCAAGGGTAGGAATGATCTTTGAAGCTTATTTAGAGTGGGAAAAGAAGGTGGAGATGATTTTTGCTTGTCATAATTATTACGAAGAGAAGAAGGTCGATTGAGCTGCGTGGAATTTTTACGATTATGCTCTAATCTGGTGGGATGAGCTAGTTAAGTCCAGAAGGAGAAATGGGAATACC